>ML250312.1:2240-17567 GCA_005239495.1 Nicotiana undulata | reverse complement strand
ATTAATATCATGAGATAAACTTTACCAACTTACATATTTCTGAGACCCATGAACATATGATAGAGTAATTTGACACGTGGAAGGATAAGAATATACATATATGTAGCATTTCTACGAATAGAGTATTTTATGGAAGTTGTGCATTTTCTCGTTTCGTTCATGTCGTATAGATCATGCCAAAAGAAAGAAGGGATAGCCTTAACATACCTGGAGTAGGGAAAATCTGTATGATGTTCTTGAAAAATATTGCACCATACTCCTTTAGAACCACATAATTTTTACGTTGTTAAGCTTCTTAATAATTCTCGGTTGAAAGACGTTTGCTGAAATCTTGGTTTATAAATTTCAGAAACTTCAATTGCATCCAACGTCAAAAGGGACTTACTTGATAGCTTGACAAAATCTTCCTTCTCAACGCACTGGAACTCATTTTAGAGGCTTTAGATGGTTTTATCAAGAACCCTCTCTATTCCTTGGATATATAAGTCTCTTAATTTATTAAAAGTTATGGAAAATTTTTCTTTTGTTAGAGGTCTTAGAATTAAAGTATCGTTGGAAAGTGAAAATGTTAGGCATAAATGTCTTGTTATCCTACATAGCCACGTAAGCCAATATGACACTTAGTCATTGGTTTTGTTAGCTCCCCTGCTGCCACGTTTTTGGAGGGTGGACATTATAAAATTTTATCCACTTATTAGTTAATTAGGTAATGTCCCGTTACTCGGTAATTAACCAATTACCCGTATAATTTAAAATTTATCTCAAATTACATAAAATTTTACTTATTTTTAATATATTTTATACATTATACTACAGTGGTGATATGGTACCTTGCATGGTATTAGTTCATAATTATCGGGTATTATCGCTCGACTCGTATTTTATTCCAAATTGACCACTTTCAACGAAACCCGTTTTCTTTAATCCGTGTACCCTCTTATTCTTCATAACACTTATTTATCGCTTTCTACAAATAGCGTAAGTACGTTAACGTCAAAATGATCTCATCCCCGAGTCTACATCGGTTAACTGAAAACGAATTTTTAATGTACAATACTTCAGGGTGCAATATCGTCGTAACTTAATACTGCAAAACGTAACATCATCGGAATACTGCGGGGCGTAACAGGAGTAGCTGCTGGAAGAACCCTGTCCTGAGGAACCATAGAAGAACGGTGGCCTGGGTGAACTCTGAGCTGGAAGGGCACTAAATGATGAATGACCCGAATGGGAATTAGGGAACCCATGTCCTGAAGAGATCTCACTATGCACTGGACGGGCTGGCTGAGGAGGCCTGAATGAACAACCTCTGATAGGCTGAGAAGAACAAACAGAATGAAAGCCACTATAAGTACCAGATCCACGAGGCCTCTTGGCCTACCTATCCTCACTCTCCTGGAGTCGAATAGACTCAATGTCTCTGGCAATGTCCACAACTGTCTCAAAAGAAACCCCAGACACTCTCTCTCTGGTCAGAAGAATCCGCAACTGATGGTTAAGACCATCAACAAATCTCCGAATCCTCTCCCTGTCCGTAGGAACCAACCAGACAGCATGACGAGCTAACTCGGAAAACCTCATCTCATATCGCGTCACAGTCATATCACCCTGACGCAGCTGCTCAAACTCTCTACGCAGCTCCTCTCTCTGAGACTGTGGTACATACTTCTCTAAGAAGAGAATAGAAAACTGGTGCCAAGTAAGTGGTGGTGTACCGGCGGGTATGTGCCTCTCATAGGCCTCCCACCAAGCAAGTGCCGATCCCGAGAACTGGAAAGTGGTAAATGGAACTCCGCTAGTCTCGAGTATCCCAGTTGTACGAAGAATCCTCTGGCACTTGTCCAAGAAGGCCTGGGCATCCTCGCCCTCAGTGCCACTGAAAGTAGGGGGCTGGAGTCTGCTGAATCTCTCTAGTCTCTGCTGCTCATCATCTGCCAAGGCAGGGACCACAAAATCCGATGCGGCAGCAACGGGCTGGACTGGGGCCACTCCTGGTGTCTGGAGCCCCCGAGGAACCTGCTCAGGAGTCCGGGAAGCTGGAGTCTGTATGCCTCCCCCGGCCTGAGATGTGGTCGCAGAAGAAGATAGAGCGATCGCCTGTGCTAAGCTGGTGCACACTGTCAGAATTTGAGCCAAGGTCTCCTGAAGACCTGGGATCACTATAGGCACAGCTGGTGCCGGGTCCTGCCCCGCTGGAATCTCGACTGCGGGTGCCTGATCCTGAGCAATGGGAGGATCCTCAGGTGTTGCCCCACGTACCGGACGGGCTGCAACCCTTCCCCTAGCCTGGCCTCGACCACGATGACCTCGGCCTCGAACTGGTCCCGCTGGTGCCGGGTAATCACTGCCGGTAGCACGATTCCTCAACATCTGTGAGAAGACGAAACAATGAGAGTTTAGTTCCAAGAATCAACAGAGTCGCACGACAGAACTCAAGAATATGAAGTTTCCTAAGGGTTCTGCAGCCTCTCAAAGATAAGTACATACGTCTCTGTACCGATCAGCAAGACTCTACTAAACCTGCTCATGACTGGTGAGACCTATTCAACCTAGTGCTCTGATACCAACTTGTCACGACCCGTTTCCGGGTTGTGATGGCGCCTGTCGTGGAACCAGGCTAGCCAACCGTTACAACAATACTCAATTAATTTACTAGAGAAATTTACTCATCATTGGCTCAATTCATAGAAATACTGACATTTTTAATCATTTTAACTGTCTAACAAAGAAATAAACTCCAACAATCACCCTAAGATCTGGAGTCACGCAGTCATGAGATACTAACATCAATACAACTGAGAATAATAATACTGAAGTTTTAAGTTTCAAAGTTCTAATACAGAAGGGAAGAATAGGGAAAAGAGGGACGGGACAACGAACGCCAGCTGCTACCTCATCGCCTCTGGGAGAATAGCTGCTATCACCGCTCCGCGTCAAGTCTTGGTGCACCTGGATCTGCACACACAGTGTGCAGGTAAGTAACGAAAACAACCTATGGTCTGAGGAGGTAGTGACGAACTCAACCTCCGTAATCACAGTTCGAATAATGAATATTTCAGGAATAACAGAGTATATCAGTGACAATATCCGTAAATAACAATTGAATGCCATGTATATATCATGCAACTCTCACAGGTGGTCCTCTCGGTACACATAATTGGCCATTGGCCTAGGGAAATCCATCCCGTAACATGTACGACGTGGTGACTCAGTCACTAAGTACCGAGGGAGCAGGCCAATTCAGCCTTTCGGAGAAATCCATCTCCGGGATATCATACTCATCCATAATCTGTACCAGGGAAATCCATCCCTCCATATCTCATAAACAGTATCTGTGCCAGGGAAATCCATCCCTCTATATCTCATATCTCGGACAAATCCATGTCCAGGGAAATCCATCCCTCAATATCTCATATCTCGGACAAATCCATGTCCAGGGAAATCCATCCCTCAATAACTGTGCGCTCACTGGGGGTGTAAAGACTCCGGAGGGGCCGCCAAGGATATGGCCCAAGCGCTATGTATACATAACACCCACGAAGGGTATATCATCTCAACATTTGGCTCTAGGCCCATACTCTGTCAGAATTACCAGTCTCCTCACAATACCCTCATTATGTAACATCCCAACCAATGGCGATGCATGATAAATAAATGAATTCTGAGACTGAAATACGAATACATGTATAATAACAAGATTGAGTATGCACAAACAAAGTTCGCAATAGAAACGATAGTAACAGACCCTTTTTCGCTCTCTACATATAGACATGAAGTATTATCATTTATACTTTTATGTTTCTTTTAGTTTCTACGCATTAATAGCGTTTCACAGTACCGATATCATGGTGGAATAACAGTTAAACCGTGCCTGGGGATAAGCCGGGCCACAACAATTCAACCAACACTCCTATGCCCGTCACTTGGCGAGTGTATCATAGTAACTATCATCAATTAGCATGTACATTGGGGTTTTGAACCCCTCAGTTCCAAGGTTGAAGTCGTTACTTACCTCGAAACTGGCTCAACTCTACTCCGCCTGGCCCATTCCTCGAGAATCGGCCTACAAATGCGCCAAATCTATCAATAATCAATTACATAGCGTCACAATGTGCTAAGGAGCAAATCCCCAAATCAAAATTTAGCAAAAATACCAAAATCCCGAATTTGGTCAAAACCCGGCCCTCGGACCCACGTCTCGAAAGTCAGAAATTTTCACAACACTAGGTTCCTTGTCCTTTCCCGAGTCTAACCATACCAAGAACACGAAAATCAGACCTCAAATGGCTCTCCAATTCCCCCATTCTTCCTCTCTTAAACCCAAGCCCTAACCACCATTTTTCTACTGTTTTTACCCATGATTTCAACCTAAAATCGTTCTTAATGCACAATATAACGAGTTTTGAGTCCAAGAAACTTACCTCCTTGAAGAAATAACGAAATCCCTCTTCAAAATCCCTTCAAAACCTCCAATCCGCGTGTAAAAATGGTGAAAGAGGACAAATTTCGCGAAGGCTGCCTTTTTATAGTTCTGCCCAGGCATTTCCGCAACAGCGGTATATTTCTCGCACCTGCGACTCCGAAGGCGCGGCATTTTGACCTCACCTGTGGAACTCACTTAAAATCCCAGACTTCGCACCTGCGGCCTCTTTATCGCAACAGCGGTACCGCAGGGGCGACACATTGACCGCACCAGCCGTCCTTCACTTAGCACCTAGAGCCCGCGCCTGCGACCCCATCTCCCGCACCTGCGACCTCGGAGGTGCGATCTTCCTTCCGCCCTTGCAATGAAATCCTCCCCTGCGCCTTCACTCTCGCGCCTGAAATGTCCGCACCTTCGGCCCAAGCATCGCAGGTGCGATCGCACCAGCAGTAGCAGCTTCAGCTGCATTTCAAGTTCCAATTTCCTCTGTTTAACGCCCGAAATCAAACCCGAGCCCCTCGGGACCCCAACCAAACATACCAACATATCAAACATGGTTATTCAAACTTAGTCGAGCCATTAAAACACCAAAAACAACATAAAAACCATAAATTCTCATCCAATTCAAGCCTATGATTTCTAAAAACTCCCGAAACACGCATTTGATCAATAACCCAACCAAACCATCTCCGAATGACCTAAAATTTTGCGGGCACGTCCAAAATGACCTAACGAAGCCTCATCAACTTTCGGAATCCCATTCGGACCCTCGGATCAAAATCTCGCCTATCAACTAGAATTCGCCAAAATGCTAACTTCGCCAATTCAAGCCTAATTCTACACCGGGCATCCTAAAAAATATTCTGAACACACTCTTAAGTCTCAAATCACCTAACGAAGCTATCCGGACCATAAAATCTGCATTCCGAGGTTGTTTACCAATAAGTCAACTCCAGGTTGACTTTTCCAACTCTAAAGCTCTTATTAGAGACTAAGTGTCTCAATCCACTCTATTTTCACTCCGAACCCAAACCAACCAACCCCAACACTTCATGAACAGTCTAACCGAGCTACTACAAGACAGAAATAAAGGAATAGATGCGTATACTGCATAACGACGTACTAGGTCGTTACAATAGCACTCGAAGTGCTATATACAGAAGATAAAATTTCATCTGCTCTTTTTTCCAAGACTATATATTTTTCCAATATCTCTACCATTCTGGACTCCAGATTTATCAGCACTTCTTTTTTTCCGCCATGCATCAAAGGATATGCTTAGAAATGAAATAAAAAGAATTAATGAACACCCAAAATGAAAAGAAAATAGTAGAGAATTATTATACCTGGTTGTATGTTTCCTTCCGGGCTTGGAGTGAATCTAGGCGTAGTAAGATGGGTATCAAAGCTAGGAAACCAACGATAATTTGAGAGGGGAAGCTGAGTAGAGCTAGGAAACCAGCGGTAATTTGAGATTTTCGATATTAATTTACTTTCCTACTATTAATAAGGGGGAGTTAGAGGAGCTTGGGGTCGTCCGGGGGTATTTTGGTAACTTTAGATGCTTTAGGCCTGTTGTACTTCATGCTGCCTACTTGCTCAATTTCAGAGAAAAACACAGACCCCACTTTAGCCACCTTTTCAGGTGTCAATAAGTTGCAGTCTTGTTAACAAGGCATTACCCTTTAATTTCTGTTTGTTCTTTTTAGTTTTCTCCATTATTTTCTTTTTAGTTTTCTATATGATGGCCTATTAATAGCGTATTTGATAAAGCTGGAAAAATTAGTGTATTTTGAGAAATGTCTTTTTTAAGTGGTTTTTTCAAAAGTATTTTTGGTGAGAAGCAATTTGTGTTTACCTAATTAATTTGAAAAGTACTTTTAAGTAGCAATTAGTGTTTGTTAAAAAGTGGTTCTAAGTGTATTTTTTTCAAAAGTGCTTCTAGGAAGGAACTATTTTTTTCTGCTTCTCCAAAATTCCTTTTGCTTCTACTCAAAGCACCTTTTTTCCATCGAAAAGCTTGGCCAAACAATTCAACTTTGTAAACAAATTTTTTTAAAAGAAAAAGTACTTTTCAGCTTGGAAAAACTTTCCCAAACAGATTATAAGCTTTCTCCATATAATTCAACAAATAAACTTGAAGGATGAATGGTCATGTCTTCATCTTAATCTTGGATATATTTATGACCAGAAAACACAAAAAAATACTAGCTAAAATTATTCACTATTTGTTTTATTTGATGTGAAGCGAAAAATATATTTATTATTAGATGAGCATCATAGTCGTTTTCATCCTCCGCTGACTGTCAAAACTATCTTTAGAGAAATATAGATGTAGAAGGACAAACGTCAAAGCGAGAAAATAAAAAGGAGCGAAGCTTGACAATAGAAAAGCAGAGTTTGTGTGGTTCTAGAATTAGAATCTGATGAAATCAATTCAGCAAAATCGCATAAAAAATCTACTAACTTGATAACTGTTAGAATGGTACACTAACAACAAGTAATCATGGCAGGACAAAATCTTTTCATTGGAGACATTGTTCCCAAAAACATTCACGGTTGATGGTTTTCCGTAATAGAACTAATCTCTTATAAAGTCATTGTCAATTAACAGAAAACTCAATTACAAGACCAATTAAAAGACCAAACTCAAAAAAGATAGCATTACAAAATTTAACAAAAATCTAAATATTCACTCGTGGAATTCACGATGGAGGAGGAGCTTCAACACTTGAACCAGCAGTTTTTTTTAAGCAAGATCTATAACCAAAACAAGAAATATTATAATTAGCATAAAAAATTAAATCATAAAATTAAAGATAAATTAAAAGAAGATGTAGAATCATACCACAATATAAAACTGAGGTAATAATTCCGGCGATACCAACGTTTAAGGACACCGTTACAAAATATGAAATTGTCTCCCATCTATGTCATTTTTTGCCGAATCCATTGCATGGATTCGAGTTCAAAACAACATCAAGTCTACCAAAAAACACACTACGCCTCATCAAACCGACCTCCACCTCAACAGCCGCAAGACTAGGCTCACTTTCAATATCAATCTCAGCCTCAACCTTTGCTTCTTCAATATCCTTTAATATTTGAGCTTCGTGTACCAAAGAGTCATGACGGCTACGAAGGTTATCATTCAAGCTAGGAACGAACTACGTTGATTATAAAACAACACATGCTCAAATAAAAAATATTGAATGATATGCTGCAAGTTAGCGTTCTCAGGTTGAAAAATGAAAAAGCACCAACTGCTATAATAGCACTCGAAGTGCTATATACAGAAGATAAAATTTCATCTGCTCTTTTTTTCAAGCCTATATATTTTTCCAATATCTCTACCATTCTGGACTCCAGATTTATCAGCACTTTTGTTTTTTCGCCACGCATCAAAGGATATGCTTAGAAATGAAATAAAAAGTATTAATTAACACCCAAAATTAAAAGAAAATAGTAGAGAATTATTATACCTGGTTGTATGTTTCCTTCCGGGCTTGGAGTGAATCTAGGCGTAGTAAGATGGGTATCAGAGCTAGGAAACCAGCGGTAATTTGAGATTTTCGATATTACTTTACTTTCCTACTATTTATAAGGGGGAGTTAGAGGAGCTTGGGGTCGTCCGAGGGTATTTTGGTAACTTTAGATGCTTTAGGCCTGTTGCACTTCATGCTGCCTACTTGCTCAATTTCGGAGAAAAACATAGACCCCACTTTAGCCACCTTTCGTGTCAATAAGTTGCAGTCTTGTTAACAAGGCATTACCCTTTTTTATTATTTTTTTTGTTTTCTCCATTGTTTTCTTTTTAGTTTTCTATATGATAGCCTATTAATAGTGTATTTGATAAAGCTGGAAAAATTAGTGTATTTTGAGAAATGTCTTTTTTAGGTGTTTTTTTCAAAAGTATTTTTGGTAAGAAGCAATTTGTGTTTACCTAATTAATTTGAAAAGTACTTTTAAGTAGCAATTAGTGTTTGTTAAAAAGTGGTTCTAAGTGTATTTTTTCAAAAGTGCTTCTAGGAAAGAACTATTTTTTTCTGCTTCTCCAAAATTCCTTTTGCTTCTACTCAAAGCACCTTTTTTTCTTTGAAAAGCTTGGCCAAATACTTCAACTTTGTAAACAAATGTTTTTTAAAGAAAAAAGTACTTTTCAGCTTGGAAAAACTTGCTCAAATAGATTATAAGCTTTCTCCATTTAATTCAACAAATAAACTTGAAGGATGAATGGTCATGTCTTCATCTTAATCTTGAATATATTTATGACCAGAAAACTCAAAAAAATACTAGCTAAAATTATTCGCTATTTGTTTTATTTGATGTGAAGCGAAAAACATATTTATTATTAGATTAGCATAATAGTCGTTGTCATGTTTCTCTTACTGTCAAAACTATCTTTAGAGAAATATAGATGTAGAAGGACAAACGTCAAAGCGAGAAAATAAAAAGGAGCGAAGCTTGACAATAGAAAAGCAGAGTTTGTGTGGTTCTAGAATTAGAATCTGATGAAATCAATTCAGCAAAATCGCATAAAAAAATCTACTAACGTGATAACTGTTAGAATGATACACTAACAACAAGTAATCATGGCAGGACAAAATCTTTTCATTTGTGACATTGTTCCCAAAAACATTCACGGTTGATGATTTTCCGTAATAGAACTAATCTCTTATAAAGTCATTGTCAATTAACAGAAAACTCAATTACAAGACCAATTAAAAGACCAAACTCAAAAAAGATAGCATTACAAAATTTTAAAAAAATCTACATATTCACTCATGGAATTCACGATGGAGGAGGAGCTTCAACACTTGAACCAACATTCTTTTTTGAAGCAAGATCTATAACCAAAACAAGAAATATTATAATTAACAAAAGAATTCAATCATAAAATTAAAGATAAATGAAAAAAAAGATGTAGAATCTACCACAATATAAAATTGAGGTAATAATTCCGGCGATATCAACGTTTAACGACACCGTTACAAAATATGAAATTGTCTCCCATCTATGTCATTTTTTGCCGAATCCAGTGCATGGATTCGAGTTCAAAACAACATCAAGTCTACCAAAAAAACACACTATGCCTCATCAAATCGACCTCCACCTCAACAGCCGCAAGACTAGGCTCACTTTCAATATCAATCCCAACCTCAACCTTTGCTTCTTCAATATCCTTTAATATTTGAGCCTCATGTACCAAAGAGTCATGACGGCTACGAAGGTTATCATTCAAGCTAGGAACGAACTACGTTGATTATAAAACAACACATGCTCAAATCAAAAATATTGAATGATATGCTGCAAGTTAGCGTTCTCAGGTTGAAAAATGAAAAAGCACCAACTGCTATAATAGCACTCGAAGTGCTATATACAGAAGATAAAATTTCATCTGCTCTTTTTTTCAAGCCTATATATTTTTCCAATATCTCTACCATTCTGGACTCCAGATTTATCAGCACTTTTTTTTTTCCGCCATGCATCAAAGGATATGCTTAGAAATGAAATAAAAAGAATTAATGAACACCCAAAATGAAAAGAAAATAGTAGAGAACTATTATACCTGGTTGTATGTTTCCTTCCGGGCTTGGAGTGAATCTAGGCGTAGTAAGATGGGTATTAGAGCTAAGAAACCAACGATAATTTGAGAGGGGAAGCTGAGTAGAGCTAGGAAACCAGCGGTAATTTGAGATTTTCGATATTATTTTACTTTCCTACTATTAATAAGGGGGAGTTAGAGGAGCTTGGGGTTGTCCGGGGGTATTTTGGTAACTTTAGATGCTTTAGGCCTGTTGTACTTCATACTGCCTACTTGCTCCATTTCGGAGAAAAACATAGACCCCACTTTAGCCACCTTTCGTGTCAATAAGTTGCAGTCTTGTTAACAAGGCATTACCTTTTTTTTTTTTTTTGGTCCATTGTTTTCTTTTTAGTTTTCTATATGATAGCCTATTAATAGCGTATTTGATAAAGCTGGAAAAATTAGTGTATTTTGAGAAATGTCTTTTTTAAGTATTTTTTTCAAAAGTATTTTTGGTGAGAAGCAATTTGTGTTTACCTAATTAATCTGAAAAGTACTTTTAAGTATGTGATGACCCAAAAAGGTCATCTTATGTAATTTAAGCTATATCTGTATTCCAAGGCTCCGAGAGCCTCCGTTAGTCTCACCTCGATATGCGTGCGCAGCCCGGGAAGCTATTATGTGAAAAAACTGATAAAAAAATGAGTTTTGATAATTAATAAATGAATATAGTTGACTTTGGTCAATATTTTTGGTAAACGGGCCCGTGATTCGACCGTCTCGAAAGGTCCGTAGGAAAATATGGGACTTGGGCATATGCCCGGAATCAAATTCCGAGATCCCAAGCCCGAAAAATTAATTTTTAAAAAAAAATTGTTTTCTAAAAATAATAAAGGATTTTGAAAATGAATAATTATGTGAAAACCGTGTTACCGGATCCGTATTGTGGTTCCGGAGCTCGGAACAAGTTTATTATATATTATTTGTCTTATCTGTAAAATTTGGTGTAAAACAGGCGTGAATTGAGTGGTTTCGGATAAAACATGAGACCTTGAGGTTTTAAAGAATTTGAAATGTGGCTTGGAAAGTGGTGTTATGTTCCCGAGGTCCGAATGAGATTCTGAGATTGGGAATAGTTCCATGGTGTCATTTATAACTTATCTGTAAAGTTTGAAGTCGTTCCGAGCAGTTTAGGCCGGTTCGGCGTATTGAAGTGAATTCTAGAATCTTAAAGTTCTTAAGTTTGATTAATTGGATTTAGAGGTTTAATTCGATGTTTTTGTTGATATTCTTATGATTTAAAAGCTTGAACAAGTTCGTATGATGTTTCGGGAGTCGTGTGTGTTTTTGGTTTTGAGACCCGAGGGCTCGGGTGAGTTTCGGGTAGCTAACGGGGTGTAAAAAGATAGGAAAATCTGGTGTTTCTCCTGTTTCTGGTGTCAGGCCTTCCTTCAGTGCGATCGCATATGCATATCCGCGATCTCACAACATTAGGTTGGTAGGGGCAAAGTTTACTCTATGCGATCACATAGAGTTGTCAGCGATCGCATAAGCTTCGTGCCTAGGGGTAGTCTGTTGCACTATGCGATCGCATAGTGTATTAGGTGGGTAAGGGCAGCTAGAGGAATATACCCTGTGCGATCGCATTAACCCTTCCGCAATCGCAGTGCACCCAACCTTGGTCTCTATGCGATCACATTCCTGCCTCCGCGATCGCATAGGCTAATTTTGCCCAGTTATTTTATTAAGTTCCAAAACAGACCCATTACGGGATTTCACCCTTTTCTCACTTCGTCCTTCTTCCCCAAACCCCCATAGACGAAATTCAAGCTTTCCTTCCTCCACAGCTCCATAGGTATGTATATTTAACTCCATTTTCTTCCATCTCCCATCATTAATCACTAGAATCTAGGCCTAAAAACATGCAATCAAAGTGGGAAATTGGGGTTTTGGGTAGTGATAGGTTTTTGGGAAAATTGGGTGATTCAACCCCAATTTGGGGTCGAATCTTAAAACAAATTGTATATTCTTAATCGTGGGGATATGGGTGATCGGGTTTTGGTCCGAACCTCGAGTTTCGACCACGTGGGCCCGGGGTCAAATTTTGGAATTTTAGGAAGAATGATTAGAAATGGATAATTAGACTATGGGTTTGAGTTATTGAGTCATTATTGATATACTTGAGTTGAATATGTCTAGATAATATTATTTTGGAGCCGGATTATAAAGGAAAGGCGGTGTTAGAGGGTTGATCGATCTATTTTGGACCAGAGGTAAGTGTCTTGCCTAACTTCGGTGAGGGAATATGTATTGTTTGCTACATGTGTACTTGTTAATCATGTCCGTTGCATAGGAAGTGTGACGAAATGTTACGCCCTGCAGTATTACGTCGATGTTATGCTCTGCAGTAATGTATTAAGATGATGTTACCCTTTACAATAATATATTACGACGATGTTGCAACCTATAGTATTGTACGTTGGAATTGTCATAAGGTAATTGACATCAGTCCAAGTGAAAGATTATTTGGATATCATAAAGATTATGCTATTCCACAAGTGATGAGTAAATTCGTGAAGGTGAAAGGGGAAACAAGGCAAAGAAAATGAATTTTTATCCATGTTTGGCTTGTGGGGTTAAAAATACGAGTCGAGCGTTAATACCCGATATTTACGGACTAGTACCATACAAGGTACCATGTGACCATGATAGTGGAATATATAAAGTGTATTAAAAATAAGTAGAATTTTAAGTAATGTAAGACAATTTTTAATTATGTGGGTAATTGTTAATTACCGAGTAACGAAACATTACCCAGTTAACTAATAGGTGGATAAAAATTAATTAATTTCATCCCAAAAACGTGGCACAAAGCTAAGAATGACTCTTAGTCATTTATGCCTAGGTGGCAACCTTAGCTAAATTTGAATTTAGCATAACAAGACTTATTAGTCTTGTTACATCCTTCATTTTTGGACAAAAAGAGAATCAAAACGTCAAATCCTAAAGCAAAACATATTTTCTAATTCAAGACTTTAGAGAACATAAACTTGATTTCGTTCAAGACTTCAAGAACAGATTCAATCCGATTTTGGGGTTATAAATTCAATTCATGAAGGTTTCCAACGGAAATTGTTAGAATAGAAGCAACGTAAAATTTTGCGGTTACAAAGAGTACGGTGCAATCTCCAAGAATATTATACAGATTTTTTTCCTACTCCAGGTATGTTAAGGCTATCCCTTGTTTCTTTTGACATGGTCCAAATTATACTGAAGAAACGAGCAAATACATAGTTTCTATAAATTACTCTATTCATAGAAATAGTAGGGGTGTCTATCTTTTTGATTCCCCATGAGAATTATTATTATTTTCTGTTCATGGGTCTCAGAATAATACGCAGTTGGAAAAGTTTATCCGGAAAAAAATATTAAGATTATTACGTACTTTTCATGCATTTCACACATGTTCATTGACCCATGACCATATGGAGTTATATACGCGTATATATGTAAATATATGTATATGGGATATGGGAAAAGGTTATGGCGTTATATACGCACCACCACCTGATCAGCTGGTATATGATGATGATGTTGCCCACAGTGGCTGAAATATGATTCAAACGGCGTTATATACGCGTATATATGTATGTGTATTCAAATGGCGTTATATACGCATATATATGTATGTATATATATGTATATGGGATATGGGAAAGGTTATGGCGTTATATACGCACCACCACCTGATCAGCTGGTATATGATGATGATGTTGCCCACAGTGGCTGAAATATGATTCAAACGGCGTTATATACGCGTATATATGTATGTATATTCAAACGGCGTTATATACGCGTATATATGTATGTATATATATGTATATGGGATATGGGAAAGGTTATGGCGTTATATACGCACCACCACCTGATCAGCTGGTATACGATGATGATTTTGCCCACAGTGGCCGATATGATATGATGGGATGCCCTCAGAGGCTGATGATGTTATGAAACATATACCTATGCACGACATGACATTCATACGCATATGCATGATACTAAAAGTGATTTATTATTTACAGAGTTATCCAGACATACAGGTTGAGTCAATTACTCTATATCTCTTCCATGTCTCTTATGTATTTATTTATGTGCCTTACATACTCAGTACATTATTCGTACTGACGTCCCTTTTGCCTGGGGACGCTGCGTTTCATGCCCGCAGGTCCTGATAGACAGGTCGAGAGCCCTCCAAGTAGGCTATCAGCTCAGCGGAAGATGTTGGTGCGCTCCATTTGCTTCGGAGTTGCTCGTTTGGTTAGTATGATTTAGACACATATTGTTTGGTAAGGCGGGACTCTGTCCCGACCTTTATGATATTTATGTACTCTTAGAGGCTTGTAGACATATGTAGTGTACGTAAAAGATTGTACGGCCTTGTCGGCCTATATTTTGAGTTTATAAAATATTATGTTGGCCTATTAGGCTCGTATGTCACGTGTATAAGGTTATGTAATAAGAAAGATACATTATGTTGGTGCTCGGTTGAGTAAGGTACCCGGTGCCCGTCGCGGCCCATTAGTTTGGGTCGTGAAACGAGTACCTATGTGATGAGAGTCTAGCATGACCGTGAGTATAACATGATAGTAATCGTAGCTTTTCTTCCATGTCTTTTACGCTATGAAATTGCAATTATTCGTAATAGTATGTTGTTGGTTGTGGTGAAAGATTGAGACGTAAATTGTTGTTGAGGATGAATATTTGTTGTCAAAGATACTCTGTTGAGATTGGTATAGCTGAGACCTTTGCCGGGCAATTGTGTTTTTAATATTGATATGTACCCCCTCGTTGAGCATTATTGTCTTGCATTTCTATTATATTGAAATTTCCTTGCCATTGATATTTATACTGTTCTGGTAAGGAAGAGGGGTGATGTTATTGTTATGCACGAGGGGACATGCTGTGCCGAGTGTTGAAATTTGTTTTTTATGCACGAGGGGACATGCCGTGCCGAGTGTTGAAATTGTTATTGTTATGCACAAGGGGACATGCCGTGCCGAGTGTTGATATTTATTATCTACGCACGAGGGGACATTCCGTGTTGAGATATTGTGATATATGCACGAGGGGACATGCCGTGCCGATTTGATATTTGTGATATATGCACGAGGGGACATGTCGTGCCGTGCCGATTTTATATTGGAGATTACGCACGAGGGGACATGCCGTGCTCTGTTATTTGATTGATTCCCGTATACTGATAGTTGTTTTCTTCGGTTTCTGTTTTTACTTTCCAGCCGCATTCTCACTGTACTGTTGTGAATTAGATATTGTTTTTTCTTGTATCCCCAGTATGTACACATATCTTATTTTATCG
>ML250310.1:25680-65371 GCA_005239495.1 Nicotiana undulata | reverse complement strand
ATTGTCTTTTTCCTTATTTTCAAGACAGTGTTGTATTTCATTCCAGACTTGTATTTAGTATTCAAGTAGCTAGTCCGTAAGATTGTGACACCCCGATTTTTGGGAAGTTTTACATTATTTCATGGTTGTCATGTCTTTATTCTCCGCATTTTTAAAGTTTCGTTATTTTTACTAAGCAATGCTTACAGGATTCTGTTGGGAATTGGTTGAAAGTGACAAATTAACATTTTATCTCGTGTTAAATGATTATAAGTGGCTATTGCAAGATATACGTTGGCTGGCCTAGCGGGTTCAACGTTAGGCACAGTCACGGCCTAAAAGGTGGGAATTTGGGTCGTGACACTCCCAAACCATTAATTTTCCACCAAACGGTTCATTGATATCCAATATATCTCTAGAACTCTAAACAATTGTTTCGATCGTTTGACACTTAGCCATAAGCGCTTCATCCCATATTATCAAATTTGCTTTCCTTATTAATTTAGCACCATTGCTCTGCTTTGATTTTGTGATGGTTATTTCAGTTGTTTGAAGAGGTATATCAAATCTGTAGTTAGTGGCCTCATAATAAACTTATTGCTGGTATACACCACTTATTATTAATTTTAATTGTATTATGCCTCTTGATACGATATTTTGTAACGACCCTGCCGGTCGTTTTGTGAGTTAGAGCCCCGATCCCCTATTAACTGTTTTCCCCACTTTTATTTCTGCTATTGTGATTTGCCGGAGTGATTGGTTGTGAATTTCGGAGTGTTTTGGGACACTTAGTCCCTAAATGTGAGCTTAAGTCTTAGAATTTAGACCGTAGTCGGAACTATGTGAAGACGATTCCGGAATGGAATTCCGACAATTCTGTTAGATCCGTTGAGTGATTTTGGGCTCAGGAGCGCATCCGTAATGTGTTTGGAGGTCTATACTAGATTTAGGCTTGAATTGGAGAAAAGTTGTATTTTTGGCGATTTCGGCGAGTAGTGTAAATTTTAATATCGATCCCGTAATGGAATTCCGGATGTGGTTGTAGGTTCGTAGTGTCATTTGTGACCTGTGTGTGAAATTTGAAGTCATTCAGACTAGGTTTGGTAAGTTTCGGCGTCGTTCGTAGAATTTGGAGAATTCAAAGTGCTTAGTCTTGAATCCGTGCTTAATTCATGTTTTTGACATTTTTCGATGTGGTTTGTAGGCTCGACTAAGTTTTTATGGTGTTATAGGATTGGTTGGTATGTTTGGTTGAGGTTCCAGGGGCCTCGGGAGTGTTTCAGGTGATTAACAGATTGGTTTTATGAAATTTGGAGTTGTTGATCTGCTGGTGTTGGACTTCTGGTGTAATTCTGCACCTGCGGATGGGGAGTCGCAGGTGCGAGGAAGCAGACGCGAAAGGGAGCTCGCAGATGCGAAGTTGGGCCTTGTCAGCTGGGGTCGCAGGTGCGGTTGGTAGTCCGCAAAAGCAGAAGCGCAGGAGCAGTCGAGGGACCGCAAGAGCGGGCTTGCAGATGTGGACCAATGCTCGCAGATGTGGTCCCAGCCCAGTTAAGTGGATTTCGCACCTGCGATTGTTCGTCCACAGGTGCAGGACCGTAGGTGTTGTCCTGGGTCCGCAGATTCGGAAATCACCAAGCTGAAAAGGGCAGAATCGAAGGCTAATGCTCATTTCACACAAATTCGAGTGTAAGCTCGGGAGAAGGCGATTTTTTGAGAGTTTTGAAGAGGAAGACATTGGGTAACGATTCCTAATCCTATTTTGATCATACTCCATTAATCTGTTGTAGTTTTCTCCATTTATTCAAGGAAATTGAGTGAGAAATGTGGGAAATATTTCCCAATTAAATTTCTGAGTTTTGATCGAGTTTTAGGCATCAGATTTAGATAATATTTGTACAAGCGTTATTGTGGGTGAATGGGTGTTCTAAATTGGTAACTTTTATCCAATTCCGAGTCATGGGCCCGTGAGACTTTTTGGGTGTTTTTCCTATTTTCATTCCTTAGCTTCGAATTCATTAGCTTAAGTAGCTACTTATAGTTATATTTACATTATGCAATTGATTTGATTAGATTAGGCAATTTGGAGTTGGATACTCACGGCAAGAGAGTGGTTTCAGATTGATTTGAGCGGTTCGAGGTAAGTGGCTTGCCTAACCATGTGTGGGGGAACTTCCCCTTAGGATGTTTGGTACTGTTTGATGTGTGAGCGCCGTGTACGTGAGGTGACGAGTACGTACACGGGCTATTGTTGTAAAAAAAATCTCGTTTTTCTTCTAAATCATAAATTGTTTTCCTTTGTTGGAACTGCACTGCTGAGTTTAATAACTTAGTTTAGTTTAGGAAAGCATGCCTACGTGTTTTTGACTATCTAATTGAGTTTCTGTGCAGCATGTTTAGGTAGATTCCTATTTTCCTTGGTTGCGTTTAGTCTAAACTGTATATTTCGGTGTTGTAACTGTCATGTCATTTTGATATGCATATTTACTTTGGGACTACGGACATATTTCAGGAAATCCCCCAGCACTGTATATTTACTTTGGAACTACGGACGTATTTCGGGAGATCCCCCCTGTCTTGCATATTTACTTTGGGACTACGAACGTATTCCGGGAGATCCCCCAGCACTGCATATTTATTTGGGACTACGGATGTATTCCGGGAGATTCCCATGTGCTGCATAAATATTTCGGAACTACGGGACAGTATCCCGGGAGATTCCATGTTGTGTTTCCTTGATCTGAGCCAAGGGATCCCTTAACTGTTAATTCTGTGAGCTTCTTTAACTGTTTTACTATAGAATATTTCTATATCTCTTACTGCTTACTTCATTATATTTACACCGGTAGGACCTTGACCTGACCTCGTCACTACTCGATCGAGGTTAGGCTTGGCACTTACTGGGTACCATTGTGGTGTACTCATGCCCTTTCCTGCACATGTTTTTCGTGTGCAGATCCAGGTACGAGCTATCAACCTCGGATTTAGTAGTGCTTGCTGATTCAAGAGACTTCAAGGTACTTCTTCTCGCGTCCGCAAACCTCGGAGTCCCTTTCTATTCCCTCCCCCCCACCCCCCCCCCTCCTAGAGATCTTCTTTTGTTTTCTTCAAACCATTTGTATAGAGCTATATATACTTATAGAAGCTTGTGATTAGCGACATTCCGGGATTTAGGAGTAATGTATTGTATATGTTGAGTGGCACTATTTTGCTTATTAAATCATACTATTTAGCTTTTATTGCTATGTTTCTTTTATTTTTCCTCAATAATAGGCTTACCTAGTAGTAAAGACTAGGTGCCGTCACGACACATTTCGGAGGGGTAAAATGGGTCGTGACAAGTTGGTATCAGAGCTCTAGGTTCATAGGAGCCATGAGTCACAAGCTAATTTATTAGAGTCTCGCGGATTGGTGCATAGACGTCCGTACTTATCTTCGGGAGGCTATGTAACTGTTGAGAACAATCATACTTATTTGAATTCCTTGTCGTGCAAGTTATTGACATCAAAATTCTAAAATTCTATTCTATTCTGTCTCACAGATGGTGTGGACCCGTACCGGAAGGACCGATGATCAGGCACCCTAGCCCCCTGCCAGAGCCGCTAGAGGTCGGGGTCGGGGTAGAGGATGACCATGCGGTGCACCCCAAGCACCTGCGAGAGCTGCGATAGAGGAGCCCCCAGCAGCTCCAACTAGAGGTCCGGCACCGGAGATTCCTATTGCTACTCCAGCCCTCCAGGAGACTTCAGCTCAGTTCATGAGCATGTTCAACACTTTAGCTCAGGATGGACTACTTCCGATAGCCCCCGCTATATATCAGGTCAGGGGAGGGGCACAGACTTCCGTAGCCCGCACTCATGAGCAGAGGCTCCAGGTTTATCAGGCCTCAAAGTGTATTCATATGCCCCCAGTGGCTCCGGTTCAGCATGAGACAAGGGTATCTGCTTCTGAGGCAGAGAACCTCAGACTTGAGAGGTACAAGAAGTACCACCCACCTATTTTCAGCGGACTAGCTTCAAATGATGCTCTGCGTTTTCTTGAGGAGTGTCATCGTATTCTCCGCACTATGGGCGTTGTGGAGATGAGTGGGATTTCTTTCACCGCTTTCCACCCGAGGGGAGCGGCATATCAATGGTGGCATGCCTATGAGCTGAGTAGTCCGGATGAGGCAGCCTCACTCACATGGACTCAGTTTTCAGAGATGTTCTTGCGTGAGTATGTCCCTCAGAGCCTCAGGGATGCTTAGCGCACAGAGTTTGAGCAGCTACGCCAGGGTGCTATGATTGTGTCGGAGTATGCAGTTTGTTTCAGTGAGTTAGCTTGACATGCACCGTCTTTGGTTGCTACAGTCAGAGAGAGGGTTCGTCGCTTCATTGATGGACTCCACCCCAGTATTCGGACCAGTATGTCAAGAGAGTTGGAGATGGATATAACTTATCAGTAGGCAGTGAGTATTGCCAGGAGAGTGGAGGGCATGTTTGCCCGGGCCAGAGAGGAGAGAGAGGCCAAGAGGTCTCGAGAGATTGGTCATTATTCAGGAGCTCGTGCACCAGCAGCACGCCATGGTAGGGGTTTTGTGAGTCTCCCTGTTCATTCAGCTCTTCTAGCTCTTTTTAGACCTCAGGATCCCTATTATGCATCGCCAGTATCCAGTGTGCCTCCTGCTCGAGGTGCTATTACTGGCCAGCCCAGCAGCCCAGGTCCGAGCCAATCTCAGCCACCGCATCCTCTGATGGGTTGTTATGAGTGTGGTGATACTCGTCACATGGTTAGAGATTGCCCAGAGCCAGGGGAGGTGCACCTCCAAACACTTATCAGCCTCCACGTGCTCCATCGGGTCCTCCGGCCATTCTTCCAGCCCCAGCTGCTGCCCCACCTTCTCTGGAAGCTCGAGGTGGAGGTCTGGGAAGTCGGGGTCGCCATAGAGGAGGAGGCCAGGCCAGGTACTATGCCTTGCCAGCCCGTTTAGAGGTTGTCGCTTCAGATTCAGTCATCACAGGTATTGTCCCTGTCTGTCATAGGGATGCATCGTTATTATTTGACCCAGGATCTACGTATTCATATGTGTCTTCTTATTTTGCTCCACCTTTGGGGGTATCTCGGGATTCTTTGAGTTCCCCTGTTTATGTATCTACTCCTGTGGGAGATTCTCTTGTTGTGGACCGCGTATATTGGTCGTGTTTGATTGCTCTTAGTGGTTTTGATACCAGAGCCGATTTGATATTACTCAGTATGGTAGATTTTGATGCTATCTCGGGCATGGCCTGGTTATCGCCCTATTATGCTATTCTTAATTGTCACGCTAAGACTGTGACGCTAGCTATGCCAGGCTTGCCGAGATTAGAGTGGAAAGGTACCTTAGAGTATACTCCCCGCTGGGTCATTTCATTTCTTAAGGCTCAGCGAGTGGTTGAGAAGGGGTGTGATACGTATTTGGCCTATGTGAGAGATGTCAGTATTGATACCCCTACAGTTGAGTCAGTTCCAATAGTGAGGGACTTCCCTAATGTATTTCCAGTTGATCTTCCGAGCATGCCGTCCGATAGAGATATTGATTTCGGCATTGATTTGTTGCCGGGCACTCAACCCATATCTATTCCTTCTTACCGTATAGATCCTCCCGAGTTGAAGGAGTTGAAGGAGAAGTTGCAGGAGTTACTTGATAAGGGATTCATCACGCCAAGTGTATCACCCTGGGGTGCTCCGGTCTTGTTTGTGAAGAAAAAAGATGGTTCTATACGTATGTGTATTGACTATCAGCAGTTGAACAATGTTACAGAGAAAAACATGTATCCTTTGCCTCACATCGATGATTTATTTTATCAGTTACAGGGTGCCAAGGTGTTTTCCAAAATTGACTCGCATTCTGGCTATCATCAGTTGAAGACTGGGGAGACGGATATCCTGAAGACTGCTTTCAGGACTAGATATGGTCATTATGAGTTTCTTGTCATGTCATTTGTGCTGACCAATGCCCCAGCAGCCTTTATGAATTTGATGCACGACATTTTTTGGCCTTATCTTGATTCTTTTGTCATTGTGTTTATTGACGACATCCTGGTATATTCCCGATCTTGGGAAGATCATGAGCAACACCTGAGGACCGTGCTTCAGACTTTGAGGGGGAAGAGATTGTATGCAAAATTTTCTAAGTGTGAATTTTGGCTTGATTTAGTGGCATTCTTGGGCCATGTAGATTCTTGTGATGGGATAAAGGTAGATCCGAAGAAGGTGGAGGTAGTGCAGAGTTGGCCTAGACCATCATCAGCTACGGAGATCTGCAGTTTCCTTGGTTTGGCGGGGTACTACCGTTGCTTTGTTGAGGGGTTTTCATCTAATACAGTACATATGACCAGGCTGACCCAGAAGGGTGCTCCGTTCAGGTGGACTGATGATTGTGAGGAGAGATTTTAGAATCTCAAGACAGCTTTGACTACAGCCAAAATATTAGTATTGCCTAAGGTTCGGGGTCTAACACTGTCTATTCTGATGCCTCGAGGATTGGCCTTGGAGTGGTATTGATGCAGGACGGTAGGGTGATTGCCTACGCGTATAGACAGTTGAAGGTGCATGAGAAGAATTATCTTGTCCATGATCTCGCGTTAACAACTATTGTTCACACCTTGAAGATATGGCGTCATTATTTGTACGATGTTCCTTGTGAGATCTACACGGATCATCGGAGTTTGCAGCACATGTTCAATCAAAAGGACTTTAATTTGCGTCAGTGGAGGTGGTTGGAGCTACTTAAGTACTATGATATCACTATATTGTATCACCCGGGAAGGCCAATGTAGTGGCTGACGCCTTGAGTCACCGGCATATCTTCTGGTAGAGAGTCCCTTAGCATTGGATGTTCAGGCCTTAGCCAGCCAGTTCGTGATATTGGATATTTCATAGCCTAGCTGAGTATTGTCTTTTCTGGTTGCTCGGTCTTCTCTTTATGATCGTATCAGGGAGCACCAGTATGATGATCCTCATCTTCTAGTCCTTTAGGACAGGGTCCGGTGAGGTGATGTTAGAGATGTGACTATTGGTGATGATGGCTTGATGAGGATGCAGAGCTATATATGTGTGCCCAATGTAGATGAGCTTAGGGAGTTGATTCTTGAAGAGGCCCACAGTTCGTGGTACTCCATCCACCCGGGTGCCGAGAAGATATACCAGGATTTGAGATCAAACTATTTGGTGGAGGAGGATGAAGAGGGATATAGTTGGGTTTGTGGCCACGTGTCTCAACTGTCAGTAGGTTAAATATGAGCATCAGAGACCGGGGGGATTACTTCAGAGGTTAGAGATCCCAGAGTGGAAGTGGGAGCGGATCACCATGGTCTTTGTAGTTGGACTTCCACGAACTTTGAGAAAGTTCGATGCTATTTGGGTGATTGTGGATCGGCTGACCAAGTCATCTCATTTTATTCCAGTTTTGACCACTTATTCTTCAGAGAGATTGGCTAAGATTTATATCAGAGAGATCGTCCACCTTTACGGCATCCTAGTATCCATTATTTCAGACAGAGGTACACAGTTCACATCACGGTTCAGGAGAGTCATATAGCAGGAGTTGGGTACTAGGGTGGAGCTTAGCACAGCCTTTCACCCTCAGACTATCGGACAGTCCGAGTGCATGATTCAGATTCTTGAGGATATGCTCTGTGTTTGTGTGATGGAGTTCGAAAGGTCATGGGACCATTTCTTGCCACTTGCGGAGTTTGCCTACAACAACAGTTACCAGTCCAGCATTCAGATTGCACCGTATGAGGCTTTTTATGGTAGGCGATGCCGGTCCCCAGTATGGTGGTTTGAGCTGGGCAAG
Organism: Nicotiana undulata; assembly: GCA_005239495.1. NCBI lineage: Eukaryota > Viridiplantae > Streptophyta > Magnoliopsida > Solanales > Solanaceae > Nicotiana > Nicotiana undulata. The sequence continues at coordinate 57,576 of ML250310.1, read as the reverse complement.
GCCTTAATGTTGGGTACCGATTTGGTCCAGGATGACCTGGATAAGGTGAAGGTGATTCAGGATAGACTTTGCACGGCCCAGTCCAGGAAAAAGAGCTATGCGGACTGGAAGGTTAGTGATATGGCATTTATGGTTGGAGAGCGGGTCTTGCTTCGGGTATCGCCTATGAAGGGCGTCATGAGATTCGGGAAGTAGGGAAAGCTGAGCCCTAGGTTCATTGGACCTTTTAAGATATTGCGGCGTGTTGGGGAGGTCGCTTATAAGCTTGCCTTACCTCCCATGCTAGCAGAAGCTCATCCGGTATTCCACGTTTCTATGCTCCGGAAGTATCACGATGATCCGACTCATGTATTAGATTTCAGCTCAGCCCAGTTGGACAAGGATATATCTTATGTTGAGGAGCCAGTAGCTATTTTGGACAGGCAGGTCAAAAAGCTTAGGTCAAAGAACATTGCTTCAGTAAAGGTCCAGTAGAGGGGTCAGCCGGTCGAGGAGGCGACTTGGGAGACCGAACAGGATATGCGCAGTCGTTACCTTCAATTTTTCACAGCTTCAGGTATGTCTTTATACTCGTTCGAGGATGAATGATTGTTCTAAGAGGGGGAGAATGTTACGACCCGGCCAGTCATTTTGAGATTTAGAGCCCTGATCCCTTAATAGCTGCTTTCCCCATATTTATTTCTGCTATGTGATTTGCCGGAGTGATTGGTTGTGAATTTTGGAGTGTTTTGGGACACTTAGTCCCTAAATGTGAGCTTAAGTCTTAGAATATGGACTGTAGTTGTAATTGTGTAAAGACGGTTCTAGAATGGAATTACGGAAATTTCGTTAGCTCTGTTGAGTGATTTTGGGCTTAGGAGCGTGTCCGGAATGTGTTTGAGGTCTGTAGTAGATCTAGAATTGAATTTGCGAAAGTTGGATTTCTGGCGATTTCGGCCGCTAATGGAAATTTTGATATCGAGCCCAGAATGGAATTTCGGAAGTGGTTGTAGCTTCGTAGTGTCATTTGTGACCTGTGTGTGAAATTTAAAGTCATTCGAACTAGGTTTGGTATGAAGAATTTGGATAATTCAAAATCTTTAGGCTTGAATCCGTGCTTAATTCATGTTTTTGATGTTGTTCGATGTGGTTGTAGGCTCAACTAAGTTTGTATGGTGTTATATGATTGGTTGGTATGTTTGTTTGAGGTTCTGGGGGCCTCAGGAGTGCTTCAGGCGGTTAACGGATTGGTTTTTGGAAATTTGGAGTTGCTGATTTGCTGGTGTTGGACTTCTGGTGTTTTTCCGCATCTGTGGATGGGTAGACGCTAGTGCAAGGTCGCAAGCGCGGAAGGGAGTTTGCAGATACGGAGTTGAGCCTTGTCGGCTAAGGTCGCAGGTGCGGTTGGTAGTCCACAGAAGCGGAAGCGCAGGAGCGGGCTCGCATGTGCGGCCTAGTGCTCGCAGATGCGGTCCCAACCCAGTTAAGTGGATTTCGCACATGCGGATGTTCGTCTGCAGGTGCGAGACCGCAGGTGCGGTACTGATTCCGTAAATACGGAAATCAATGGGCTGAAAGGGCCAAAATTGAGGGTTAATTCTCATTTCACACAAATTCGATTTTGAGCTCGGGAGAAGGCGGTTGTTCGAGGGTTTTGAAGAGGAATACATTGGGTAACGAGTCCTAATCCTATTTTGATCATATTCCATTAATCTATTGTAGTTTTCTCCATTTAATCAAGGAAATTGAATGAGAAATATGGGAAAGGGGGGGGGGGGGAATTTCCCAATCGAATTTCGGAGTTTTGATCGGGTTTTAGGCATTGGATTTAGATAATTTTTGTACGAGTGTTATCGTGGGTGAATGGGTGTTCTAAATTGATAACCTTTACCTGAGTGGGCCTGGGAGACGTTTTGGGCGTTTTTCCTATTTTAATTCCTTAGCTTCGAATTCTTTAGCTAAAGTAGCTACTTGTAGTTATATTTACATTATGCAATTGATTAGATTAGATTTGGGCCATTCAGAGTTGGATACTCGTAGAAAGAGAGCGGTTTCGGATTGATTTGAGCAATTCGAGGTAAGTGGCTTGCCTAACCTTGTGTGGGCGAACTTCCCCTTAGGAAGTTTGGTAATGTTTGATGTGTGAGCGCCGTGTACGTGAGGTGACGAGTATGTACACGGGCTATTGTTGTAAATAACCCCATTTTTCTTCTAAATCATAAATTTTTTTCCTTTGTTTGAACTGCACTGTGTGTTTAATTACTTAGTTTAGTTTAGGATAGCATGCCTACGTGTTTTTGACTGTCTAATTGAGTTTCTGTGCAGCATGTTTAGGTAGATTCCTGTTTTCCTTGGTTGCATTTAGTCTAAAATGTATATTACGGTGTTGTAACTGTCATGTCATTTTGAGATGCATATTTACTTTGGAAAGTTCCAATAGGTTCATATGATAATTTCGGGTTTGGGGTGACCCGGGAGCATTTCGGTGCTTATTATGGAAAGTTGGCATTTTGGAAGAATTTTATAAGTTTCGGTTGAAGTGTATTTTAATGTTATGGATTTTTTTCGAGAGTGGGAATTGCTCCGTATGGCGATTCTACTTTTAGGGGCGTGTTCGGATGTGGATTTGGTGGTCTGTAGGTCATTTCAGGGTCATTTGGTGTAACGACCCAGCCGGTCATTTTGCGTATTAGGATCCCGTTCCTTTAAATGAAACCTTCCATAGCGGCTACTTGTGCTTTATGACTTGCGAGAGCGGGTGGTTCAAGATTTGAGAATGGTTTGGGTGATTTAGGAACACTTGGTTCCTTAAGGTTGGACTATTTGGCCAAGTTTGACTTCGGTCAACATTTTGAGCAAACGACCTCGAAATCGATTTCTCACAGCTCCAGTAGCTCCGTATGATGATTTCGAACTTGGGCGTGTGTTCGGCTCAGGTTTTCGATGACCCGGGAGCATTTCGGCGAAATGGAAATGAGAATTTCCTTATATTTGAAATTTGGCTTGGGACGTGATTTTATGCTATCGAGGTCCGAACAAAATTATGGAAGCGGGAATAGTTCCTTATAGTCATTTATGACTTGTCTGCAAAATTTGAAATCATTCCGAGTAGTATACACCCGTTCGGCGCAATGAAGTGAATTGTAGAATTCTTAAGTTCTTAAGTTGATTCAATTTGGTTTTGGGGTTGAATTTTGAGTTTCGTTGTTGTTTTTCACGTTCCGGAAGTTCGAGCAAGTCCGTATCATGAATACAAACTTGCTGGTGCCTTTGGACGAGGTCCCGAAGGACTCGGGTGAGTTTTGGACCCCCCGGGAGCTGAATTCAAACACTAGAATTTTCTGTATCTGGTTTCCTTCTTCGCGTTCGCGGGAGGGTGGCCGCGTTCGCAAAGAAGGAATTGGGCAGGGGTTACGGATACTCTACGCGTCCGCGTTCCTTATCCCGCGTTCATGATGGGTTGGGCCCCCTGGCCTCCGCGTTCGCACCCCCTCCAGCCGCGTTCGCGAAGGTCTAGCCAGCTAGCCTCCGAGTTCGCGGGCCCTCCGTCGCGTTCGCATAGGGTCCAGCCAATTAGCCCGACCCAACTGCCCTTTGTCTTCGCGTTCGGGACCCTTCTCTCGCATTCGCGTAGAAGGCCCTGTGGATCAGGCCAATTTAAAGCATCGTGAATGCACTGCCCAGGGTGCGTTCGCATAGAGTAAATCCCTGGGCAGTGTATTTTTATAGCGGGTTTAGTTCATTTTCCTCCATTCCCACCATTGTTGTCAAGGTAAGTAAAACTCCATAATTTTTCTAGCTTTAACATCAATTCCTAGTTAAATCCCCCTTCTAAATCCTAAAATTTATGAGATTGGGTAGTAATTTAGGGATTTTTGGAATCTTATGAAATATCCATTTTAGCCATGAATTCTAGCAAGAACTTGCATAATTATGATCCTTAGACTCCGGGTAATTGATTCCTTCAAGAATTTTCGAAATCCGAATGTGTGGGCCCGGGGTCGAAATTCCGAAAATCTTCAAGAATGCTTAATTTTGGGATTTCTTATTAATTCTCCTTCTTTGAGCTTAGAATTGATTCAATTATACTATATTTGGCTAGTTGAGAGCCGTCAAGTGTAGATTTCAGAGATTCGGGCGCATCCTTGATCCGAGGGATGATTTCGTCGCGAGGTGAGTCTCCTTTCTAACCTTGTAAGAGGGAATTATCCCCATAGGTACTCTATGTGTTGTTTGTTTGTGTTTTGGGGCCTACGTGTGTACCACGTGACGAGAGTCCGTACGTAGCGGCTACTATTTTCATGTCCGGGTAGATTGGGACCACAACATGCTATGTATTCTGCCTTAAAATGACCTATATGTTTAAATTCATGCTTCGATATATATTATTGTTTCCCTGAGCTTTCATTGACTTAAATAATTGGAAAGGGTTATTGTGTGGAATGGACTTAACATTATGTGTGCGCATGTTGTCACTTCGTAATTTACTTTCCGCGAGCGATTTGTGATGTCCTTCACTCTTATGGAGCAGGCCGTACGCCACGGCGGATTTATAGTGCACTTTTGGTACGGTCCGGTCGATCCCCGGCAGTGCACATGGATTTAATTAAGTATGCACTTTGGGTACGGGTCGGTCGATCCCTGGCAGTGCATGGACGAAATTACACTATGATATGATATGATTACATTGATAGACGCACTTTTGGTACGGGCCGGCCGATCCCCGGCAGTGCGTAGGCAGGATTATTGTTAAGCATGCACTCTCTGTACGGGCCGGTCGATCCCCGGCAGTGCATAGCTATTCTTCCTCATGACTTCGACTGGTTGTCTTACTCTTGCGTGCGCATGATTGTTTGGTACCGTTTTCCTGATTTATGATTTGACAGATGTTTGGGGAAAAGAGACAGGTGAGTTGTTACTACTTTCAATATTTACTTGGAAACTCTGTATTCTCTTCACAATTGTGGTGCACTATTTACATGTCTACTGCTTTCCTTATATCCTGTTTTATACTATTACTGTTGGACCTTAGTGAGTATCGAGTCGCCCTCTCGTCACTAATTCTTCGAGATTAGACGGGATACTCACTGGGTACATATTTATTTATGTACTCATGTTGCACTTTCTTTTCTTCCGTACTTGACTGTACATGTCCGGAGGCTGGTACACCTGATTATCAGGCCGGTGCTAGGTATTGATTGCGTGATCATACTTCACGGTGAGCTGCTCTTCCTGGCGACTTCCTGGCAGCACCCTGGAGTTTCTTTTGTCGTATTCTCTGTCTATTTCATTCAAACTGAGGCTCTGTATTTATTTTGGACATTGTATATTCAGTAGTTTCCCGTGACACTAGTTCCTGGCACACACGTAGTTTGTATTTTGGGTTTGGGCTATGTATCTATATATGTGCTTCGATTTGGCCCTGTGCCTTTATATTTTCATGATTTTTAATGTCGTATCATGCTAGCATTATGTTAATTGTTTAAAATTGGTAATATCCGACATGTTTAGATTAGACGGGCAAGGGGATAACATCTAGTGTCTTCTATATGGATTGCCTAACCCCGTTGTTGGGCGCCATCGCGACCTGAATTGGGATTTGGGTTGTGACAACGTGGTATCAGAGCTTTAGGTTCACGTAGTCTCACGAGTCATGTGCAAACCCAGTAGAGTCTTGTGGATCGGTACGAAGATGTTTGTACTTATCTTCAGGAGGCTATAGGGTGTTAAGAAACTCCTTCTTGTTCAGATCCTATCGTGCAATCTATGATGTACTCAAATTGATATTATACTCTCTCACAGATGGTGAGGACGCGCGCTTCTCATGTTCCTGATCCAGGGGAGGCCGCTACCCCCGACGCTCGAGGCCGTGGTAGAGGCAGGGGTAGGGCTCCTGTTCGAGGTAGGGGACGAGGGCGTCCCAGAGCTGTACCAGTTGCACCGCTTGAGGATCCTATTATCGAGGAGCAGGATGAGTTGCCTCCAGTTGCTCCTGCTCCAGCGGATTTTATGACGGCGCCAGGCTTCCAGGAGGTCATGTGCCACAAGTTGAGATTTATGGACACTATGTCCCAGGCAGGCGTACTTCCAGCAGACCCTGCTACTTCCCAGGAGGGAGGGGGAGTTCAGACCCCTTCCGCTAAGGCCACCGAACAGGCAGCAGCACATCACACTCCGGGTACACCTCCCGTGGGTGGAGTTCAGCCTATCGTAGCACAGCCAGATCCCAGGCCAGTCGCAGAGGGTGACCAGCAGAAGATGCTTGATAGATGGACCCGACTTCGCCCTCCAGTCTTCGGGGGTGAGAGGGGTGAGGATGCCCTGGATTTCATTGACAGGTGCAGGGACAAACTGCACAATATGAGGATACTAGAGTCACATGGGGTGGACTTCACCACATTTCAGCTTGAGGTCAGAGCTCGCCGCTGGTGGCAGTCATATGTTCTTAGCAGGCCATTGGATTCTCCTTCTGTAACTTGGAGTCAGTTCACTCAGCTATTCTTGGACAGATACATTCCACCGTCCGATAGGGAGGAGCTTCGGGGTCAGTTTGAGAGGTTAGAGCAGGGGCAGATGTCTGTGACGGATTATGAGGCGAGGTTTTTAGAGTTATCTCGCCATGCTATTATGATATTGCCCACTGATGCCGAGAGGGTGCGGCAATTCGTGGCAGGTTTACATCCAGGTATCAGGACCTCCATGGCAAGAGAGGTAGAGATGGGTACCCCATACCAGCTTGTAGTCGAGATAGCTCGACGGATTGAGGGTTACCGTACGAGGAGCAGGGAGTAGGGTCAGTCAGGTCAGCAGGGTCAGCATGAGGAGGGCCAGGTTCACAGGTGACTTCAGGGGTGCTCCAGCTAGGGGCAGAGGTCAGTTCGGAGGCGGCCAGTTCAGTAGGCCTTCATATTCAGCACCTCCATTACCTCCTAGGGGTATTTCAGCGAGGCCTCAATTTAGTGCCATGCCAGAGCGCTCTTACCATCCATCAGCCATCTAGGGTGCACCCAGCGGTTACTCCAGCCGTCAGAGATCCTCCGGTTCCTATTTCAGTGCCTTGTCAGATGATTCTTACCGCCCTCCAGCTATTCAGGGTTCTTCTTCTTCGGGACAGCAACCTATGGAACCTAGAGGTTGTTTCGAGTGTGAGGCGCTGGACTATATGATCAGGCAGTGTCCCAGGTATCGGGTCAAGGCCGGGCAGCAGAGTCACCAGCCTATGATTTCAGCACCAGCAGTTCGACCACCTAGGGGTGGGGGTCAGGTTGGCAGGGGCCGTCCTAGAGGGGGAGGCTTCTAGGACGGCCAGTCAGGAGGGGGTTATTCGGCTCCAACTCGCCTTGGGGGAGCTCAGTCTTCAGGTTCTGCAACCAGATTCTATGTTATTCCGGCCAGATTAGACGCAGTGGCCTCAGACGCCCTGATTACAAGTATTATTTCAGTTTGTGGTAGGGAGGCTTCAGTGTTATTTGACCTAGGATGTACATACTGATATGTTTCAGCGTTGTTTGCCCATTCTCTGGATGTTCCTCGTGAGTCCTTGGGTTCTCCCTTGTATGTGTCCACTCTTGTGGGCGATTCTGTGGTGGTAGACCGGGTCTACCAATCTTGTGTGATTACCTTCTATGGACTTGAGACTAGAGCCGACCTGTTATTGCTTGATATGGTTGATTTTGAGGTTATTTTGGGCAATTGGATTGGCTATCTCCTCATCATGCTGTGTTGGATTTCCACGCCAAGACAGTTACATTAGCCATGCCTGAGTCGCCGAGGTTGGAGTGGAGAGGTTCTTCGGTGAGTGCTTTCAGCTGGGTCATTTCCTTTATGAAGGCTCGGCACATGGTCGAGAAGGGTTTCTTAGCTTATCTTGCTTTTGTGCGAGACACCACCGTCGAGTCTCCTACCATTGATTCAGTGCATGTTGTTCGAGAGTTTCTGGATGTGTTTCCTTCAGATCTTCCAAGCATGCCTCCAGATCGAGATATAGACTTCTGCATTGATTTGGCTCCAGATACTCAGCCTATTTCTATTCCCCTTTATCGTATGGCTTCTAAGGAGCTAAAGGGGTTGAAGGAGCAGCTTGAGGAGTTGTTGGCCAAGGGGTTCATCAGGCCGAGTGTGTCGCCGTGGGGTGCTCCAGTCTTATTTGTGAAGAAGAAGGATGGGTCTATGCGGATGTGCATTGACTATCGTCAGCTAAATAAAGTGACCATCAAGAATAAGTATCCTCTACCGCGCATTGATGATTTGTTTGACTAGCTGCAGGGTGCTCGTGTGTTTTCTAAGATTGATCTGAGATCGGGTTATCACCAGTTGAAGATTCGGGCTTCTAATGTTCCGAAGATGGCATTTCGCACCAGATATGACCATTATGAGTTCTTAGTGATGTCCTTTGGCTTGACCAATGCCCCAGCAGCATTTATGGACTTGATGAATAGGGTGTTCAGGCCGTTTATCGACTCCTTCGTTATTGTTTTCATTGACGATATATTGATCTACTCACGGAGCCTTGGTGAGCACGAGCAGCATTTGAGAGTTGTGCTTCAGACCTTGCGAGAGTAGAAGCTATATGATAAGTTCTCCAAGTGCGAGTTCTGGTTAGAGTCTGTGGCATTTCTGGGACATGTGGTTTACGGAGAGGGTATCAAGGTTGATCCGCAGAAGATTGAGGCAGTTCAGAGTTGGCCGCGTCCTACTTCAGCTTCAGAGATCAGGAGTTTTCTGGGTTTAGCAGGCTATTACCGTCGATTCGTGGAGGGATTCTCCTCTATTGCAGCTCCACTATCTAGGTTAACTCAGAAGAATGGCCCGTTTTGATGGTCATACGATTGTGAGGCGAGCTTTCAGAAGCTCAAGGCAGCATTGACTTCAGCACCAGTTCTATCATTGCCTTCCGAGTCAGGGATGTATACTGTATATTGCGACGCTTCACGCGTCGGGTTGGGATGTGTGTTGATGCAGGATGGCAGGGTTATTGCTTATGCTTCACGGCAGCTGAAGGTTCATGAGAAGAATTATCCTGTACACGACTTAGAGTTGGCGGCGATTGTTCATGCTTTGAAGATTTGGTGGCACTACTTGTATGGTGTATCTTGTGAGGTCTACACTGACCACCGTAGTTTGCAGTACTTGTTGAAGCAGAGGGACCTTAATTTGAGGCAGCGGAGGTGGCTTGAGTTGTTAAAGGACTATAATCTTACTATTTTGTACCACCCGGGCAACACGAATGTAGTAACGGATGCTTTGAGCAGGACAGCAGCGAGTATGGGTAGTTTGGCCTACATTACAGCTGAGGAGAGACCTTTAGCCTTGGACATTCAGTCCTTGGCCAATCGCTTGGTGAGATTGGACCTTTCAGAGCCTCGTCGAGTTCTAGCTCATGTGGTTGCTCAGTCTTCATTGTTGGGTGAGATTAGGCTCGGCAGTTTGATGATCCATGTCTGGCAGAGCTTCGGGATACGGTGGTCCAGGGTAGGGCCAAGGAGGTTACCTTGGGCGAGGATGGTGTTTTGAGACTTCAGAGCCGATTGCGTGTTCCATATATTGATGGCCTGAGGGAGAGGATTCTAGCAGAGGCGCACAGTTCTCGGTATTCTGTCCATCCAGGGGCGACGAAGATGTATCATGATTTGAAGCAGCATTATTGGTGGAGGAGAATGAAGAAGGATATAGTGTTGTATGTGGCTAGGTGTCTCAACTGTCAGCAAGTCAAGTACGAGCACCAGAGGCCAGGAGGCTTGTTTCAGCAGATGCCCATTCCTCAGTGGAAATGCGAGCGCATCACCATGGACTTCGTGGTTGGGTTGCCTCGGACTTTGCGGAAGGTTGACGCGGTTTGGGTCATTGTGGATAGATTGACCAAATTGGCGCATTTCATTCCTATGGCTACTACTTATACGACAGAGAGGCTGGCTCAGATTTACATTCGAGAGATAGCCCGGCTACAAGGTGCTCCGGTGTCTATCATATCAGATCGAGGTCCTCAGTTCACTTCGCACTTCTTGAGAGTTTTGCACAGCGAGATGGGCACTCAGATAGACCTCAGCTCAGCATTTCACCCCCAGACTAATGGCCAGTTAGAGCGTACGGTTCAGATTTTGGAGGATAGGCTCACGGCTTGTGTGATTGATTTTGGAGGTCAGTGGGACCAGTTCTTGCCTTTGGCGGAGTTTGCATACAATAACAGCTATCAATCCAGCATTGAGATGGCTCCATTCGAGGCGTTATATGGTCGGCGATGTCGTTCTCCTATCGGGTGGTTTGAGCCTGGCGAGGCCAAGTTATATGGCACAGATTTGGTGAGAGATGCCTTGGAGAAGGTGAAGATTATTCAGGAGAGGCTCCGCACAGCTCAGTCTAGGCAGAAGAGCTACGCCGATCAGCGGGCATGTGATATAGCATTCATGGAGGGAGATAAGGTTATGTTGAAGGTTTCTCTGATGAAAGGCGTCATGAGATTTGTGAAGAAGGGCAAGTTGATCCCCAGGTTTATAGGTCCTTTCGAGGTATTGAGGCGTGTCGGAGAGGTTGCTTATGAGCTTGACTTACCTCCAGCCTTATCATAAGTTCATCTGGTCTTTCACGTATCCATGCTCCGGAGGTATCACGCCGACGTCTCGCACATGGTTGATTACAGCACTATTCAGTTAGATGCGAAGTTGGGTTACGAGGAGGAGCCAGTTGCTATTGTTGATAGGCAGGACCGCCAGTTGAGGTCCAAGACATTTTCTGCGGTTAAGGTTCAGTGGAGGGGCCAACCGGCCGAGGAGCCGACTTGGGATTCCGAGGAGGACATGCGAAGCAGATATCCACAGCTATTCAGTACTCCAAGTACGATTCTAGACCGGTTCGGGGACGAACGTTTGTTTAAGATGGGGATAATGTAACGACACAGTCGTTCGTTTTGCGTATTAGGATCTCGTTCCTTTAAATGAAACCTTCAGTAGCGGCTACTCGTGCTTTCTGACTTGCGAGAGCAGGTGGTTCAGGATTTGGGAATGGTTTGGGTGATTTAGGAACACTTGGTTCCTTAAGGTTGGCCTATTTGGCCAAGTTTGACTTTGGTCAACATTTTGTGCAAACAACCTTGGAATCGAGTTATGACAGCTCTAGTAGCTCCGTATCATGATTTCGGACTTGGGCGTGAGTTCGGCTCGGGTTTTTGATGGCCCGGGAGCATTTCGGCGCCCGAAATGGAAATCAGGATTTCCTTATATTTAAAATTTGGGTTGGGACGTGTATGCTATCGAGGTCCGAATGAAATTCCGGGACCAGGAATAGTTCCTTATAGTCATTTATGACTTGTCTGCAAATTTAAAGTCATTCCGAGTAGTATAGACTCGTTCGGCGCAATGAAGTGAATTCTAGAATTCTTAAGTTCTTAAGTTGATTCAATTTGGTTTTGGGGTTGAATTTTGAGTTTCGTTGTTGTTTTTCATGTTCCGGAAGTTCGAGCGAGTATGTATCATGAATACAGACTTGCTGGTGCCTTTGGACGGGGTCCCGTGGGCTCGGGTGAGTTTTGGACCCCCTGGGAGCTGAATTCAAACACCAGAATTTTCTGTATCTGGTTTCCTTCTTCGCGTTCGCAGGAGGGTGGCCGCGTTCGCAAAGAAGGAATTGGGCAGGGGCTACGGATTCTCTACGCGTTCGTGATGGGTTGGGCCTCCTGGCCTCCGCGTTCGCACCCCTTCTAGCCGCGTTCGCGAAGGTCTAGCCAGCTAGCCTCCGCGTTCGCGGGCCCTCCGTCGCGTTCGCATAGGGTCCAGCCAATTGGGCCGGCCCAACTTCCCTTTGTCTTCGCGTTCGCGACCCCTCCCTCGCGTTCGCATAGAAGGCCATGTGGGCCTGGCCAATTTAAAGCATCGCGAACGCACTGCCTAGGGGTGCGTTCACATAGAGTAAATCCCTGGGCAGTGTATTTTTATAGCGGGTTTAGTTCATTTTTCTCCATTCCCACCTTCTTCCTTGAGCTTTTGGAGACATTTCAAGAGAGCTATTCCACCATTGCTGTCAAGGTAAGTAAAACTCCATAATTTTTCTAGCTTTAACATCAATTCCTAGTTAAATCCCCCTTCTAAATCCTAAAATTTATGAGTTTGGGTAGTAATTTAGGGATTTTTGGAATCTTATGAAATATCCATTTTAGCCATGAATTCTAGCAAGAACTTGCATAATTATGATCCTTAGACTCCGGGTAATTGATTCCTTCAAGAATTTTCAAAATCCGAACGTGTGGGCCTGGGGTCGAAATTCCGAAAACCTTCAAGAATGCTTAATTTTGGGATTTCTTATTAATTCTCCTTCTTTGAGCTTAGAATTGATACAATTATACTATATTTGGCTAGTTACGAGCCGTCGAGTGTAGATTTCAGAGATTCGGGCGCATCCTTGATCTGATGGGTGATTTCGTCGTGAGGTGAGTCTCCTTTCTAACCTTGTAAGAGGGAATTGTCCCCATAGGTACTCTATGTGTTGTTTGTTTGTGTTTTGGGGGCTACGTGCGTACCACTTGATGGGAGACCGTACGTAGCGGCTACTATTGTCATGTTCAGGTAGATAGGGACCACAACATGCTATGTATTCTGCCTTAAAATGACCTATATGTTTAAATTCATGCTTCGATATATATTATTGTTTCCCTGAGCTTTCATTAACTTAAATAATTGGAAAGGGGTTATTGTGTGGAATGGACTTAACATTATGTGTGCGCCTGTTGTCACTTCGTAATTTACTTTCCGCGAGCGATTTGTGATTTCCTTCACTCTTATGGGAGCGGGTCGTACTCCACGGCGGATTTATAGTGCACTCTTGGTACGGGCCGGTCGATCTCCGGCAGTGCACAGGGATTTAATTAAGTATGAACTTTGGGTACGGGCCGGTCGATCCCCGGCAGTACATGGACGAAGTTACACTATGATATGATATGATTACATTGATAGACGCACTCTTGGTACGGGCCGGGCGATCTCCGGCAGTGCACAGGGATTTAATTAAGTATGAACTTTGGGTACGGGCCGGTCGATCCCCGGCAGTACATGGACGAAGTTACACTATGATATGATATGATTACATTGATAGACGCACTCTTGGTACGGGCCGGCCGATCCCCGGCAGTATGTAGGCATGATTATTGTTAAGCATGCACTCTTGGTACGGGTCGGTCGATCCCCGATAGTGCATAGCTATTCTTCCTCATGACTCCGACCGGTTGTCTTACTCATGCGTGCGCATGACTGTTTGGTACCGTTTTCCTGATTTATGATTTGACAGATGTTTGGGTGAAAGAGACAAGTGAGTTGTTACTGCTTTCAATATTTACTTGGAAACTCTGTATTCTCTTCACAATTGTGGTGCACTATTTACATGTCTACTGCTTTTCTTGTATCCTGTTTTATACTATTACTGTTGGACCTTAGTGAGTATCGAGTCGACCTCTCGTCACTACTTCTTCGAGATTAGACGGGATACTCACTCGATACATATTTATTTATGTACTCATGGTGCACTTTCTTTTCTTTCGTACTTGACTGTACAAGTCCGGAGGCTAGTACACCTGATTATCAGGCCGGTGCTAGGTATTGATTGCGTGATCATACTTCACGGTGAGCTGCTCTTCCTGGCGACTTCCTGGCAGCACCCTGGAGTTTCTTTTGTCATATTCTCTGTCTATTTCATTCAGACTGAGGCTCTGTATTTGTTTTGGACATTGTATTTTCAGTAGTTGCCCGTGACACTAGTTCCTGGCACACACGTAGTTTGTATTTTGGGTTTGGGCTGTGTATCTATATATGTGCTTCGATTTGGCCCTGTGCCTTTATATTTTCATTTTTAATGTCGTATCATGCTAGCATTATGTTAATTGTTTAAAATTGGTAATTTCCGACATGTTTAGATCAGACGGGCAAGGGGATACCATCTAGTGTCTTCTATATTGGCTTGCCTATCCCCGTTGTTGGGCGCCATTGCGACCTGAATTGGGATTTGGGTCGTGACACCCATCGCGACCTGAATTGGGATTTGGGTCGTGACATTTGGCGAAAGTTAGAAATTTGAAGGTTTTTGGGCAAGTCTGGTCGGGGTGAACTTTTTGATATCGGGTTCGAAATCCGATTTTGGAAATTGGAATAGGTTTGTAATGTCATTTATGACTTGTGTGAAAATTTGAGGTTAATCGGACTTGATTTGATAGGTTTCGGCATCGAATGTAGAAGTTTGGAGTTCTAGATTTCATTAAGCTCGAATTGGGGTGCGTAACAAGATTTCGATGTTGTTTGATGTGATTTGAGGTCTCGAGCAGGTCCGTGTTATGTTATGAAACTAGTTGGTGTGATTGGACGGGATCCCGGGGGCCTCGGGTGTGTTTCGTGTCATTTTCTCCATGTTTTGTTACTGCTGATGTTGGTTCTGGTGTCCTTCATCGTGAACGCATGGAGGCGATTGCGTGCGCGAAGAAGGACTTGTAGGGTTGGAGGAGATTACTCATCGCGAACGCGACACAGAGGTCGCGAACGCGACACAGAGGTCGGGAACGCTGAGAGGTGCCTGAGGAACCTACGCGAAAGCGAAAAGTCAGTCGCGAACGTGTAGAAGGAAATGGAGGAGCTAGGCTTGAGGCCGTTTGGCCTACGTGAATGCTAAGTGTAGAACGCGAACATGAAGGGGGGAAGGTTAGCTGGCCATCGCGAACGCGTTCATGAGGTCGTGAACGCAATGAAGAATGGGGCCAGGGCAGATTGTTTTAATTCAAGAATTTTGCCCATTCTTGGTTTGAGCGATTTTGGAGAGCTTCAAGGGGAGATTTTCATCATCTATGTCAGGGTAAGTGATTCTCGCGTATTGTGAGTTAAATACAAGATTTATATATGGATTTAGACATGAATATTTGTAGAAATTTGGGATTTTGAAGGAAAACCTATAAATTCGTATTCTTGGATTTTGACCACGAATCTGAGCATGGAATTTTGGATAAATTATATATTTGAGTTAGCAATGTTTATCTTCGAAAAGTTTCAGAATCCAGGCACGTTGGCCTGAGGGTGACTTTATCGACTTTTCGAGCGGAGTTGGAAATTGCTATAAATTGGATTATAATGAGTGTTAGAGTATATATTTATGGATTTGCACATTTATTGACTAGTTTCGAATCGATAGACATCGGTTTGAGTTGTTGGAAAATCTTTTGAGCCGGTTATGGAACTTCGGAGCGAGGTAAGTCTCATTTCGAACCTTGTAAGAGGGAATTTACCCCATAGGTGAATTGATTAATATGTGCTTCTATATGTGGGGGCTACATTTGCATGAGATGACGAGAGTCCGTACATAGCTACTAATTATGCTTATATCCGGGTAGTTTAGGACTAAAATCATGTAATACTTGCGATGTTTTCACCCTACTTGTTAATTTGATTGCTTGACTCATAAAGGAACTCGATAAAGGAATTGTAAAAGGCTAAACTTCATTTACTTGAGTGTTCGATGGGTCACTTGACCGTTAATGAGAATTGGTATATCTTTGGATATTATCCTATTAATAAATCTTGAATCGGTTGTTTTAATGTATTTTTCTCTTCTTGTGGAGCTGGTCGAACGCCTCGGTAGTAGATAGATGCATCTATGGTTCGTGTCGTTTGACCCTTGGCAGTGCATAGTTTATATATTTGTATGTTGGATCGGTTCGTACGACCTCGACATAATTTGTGCGTATCTTGGAGTCCAATTATAATTGATATTGTTTCACTGGCTTGAGAGGTTAATTTGTCAAATAATGGAACTTTATTTGGGATTTATTACCAGTGAAGAATTGTTTAGTTATTTCTTGTTTTTTAGTTTTCAGTTGTATTTATATACTCCTTGCTTAATTATAATTTCGGTACTTTATTGTTAGCCCATAGTAAGTGTCGAAGCCAACCCCTTGTCACTACTTCTTCGAGGTTAGACAAGATACTTACTGGGTACGCGTTGATTTACGTACTCATGCTACACTTGCTACACATTTTGTGCAGGTACATATTGTCTAGTGGTTTTGTGGGCGCAGTGGCGCGGCTATCGCGGAGACTTAGGTGAGCTGCATCCCATGTTACATGGCTCAAATAGCTCACAATAGGATACAAATATAAGAAAAATAACAACATAAAGCTTACCAATCAATTCAATCCATATCATAGCCTAAGCACTACCTCGAGCATGGATAAATAGCCCGGTGCACACACATGAGCTCAACCCTGCACGAGTGTGCCACCCATAGCACATAGCTATCACAAATAATTCAGGCAACTAGTGCCTCAATCAAGTTTAGGTAAGATACTTATCTCAAGAAAGCTAAATCAACCCACCAATAAGCCCTTCCCGCGAGAATAAACCTCCGAACGACTCGAATCTAGCCAAAATAACTTAATATTATCAATAAAATCCAAAGGAAGCGATTCAAAATAATAAATCTAAGATCTTTATAAAAAATTAAAAAGTCAACCCAAAAAGTTAGCCACGGACTTGCACCCCGGAATCTGACCGAACTTACAAATTCCAAACACTCATTCCGATACGAGTCCAAATATATGTGTTTCATCCAATCCCAACCTCAAATCGACGCTCAAATCATCAAATCTCACTCTCCAAAATCATAGACCAAAAATCCCCAAATCCCACCTTTAATTCATATAAATGTGGTGTAATAATCTATGGGTAATCAATAACTAACACCAAAATTGAGTAAAGATCACTTTTCACTTCAATTGTGATGAAAATACCTCGAACAATCTCCTTCAACCAAGCTACACAACTCCAAAAGTGAGAAAAATGACCAAACCCTCGATAGCGCTGTATTGGTAAAAAATAGCTTTACACGTAGCCAGAATCTGGATGACTCAGCCAACTATGTGGACCAAAGAAAACAGCCCATGTGGAGGTAAAGATACACGGAGGCACGAGATAAAAGAGATATGGTTAGTATACTCTTTCATATAATAGCCACGAGAAAGAGACACAGTTGAAATGAATCTAGACAAAGCAACGGGCAGGTACAAGATTAACTCAACAGGCACGGAATTAATTTATCAACCACGAGTATATCATCCACGGGAAACCTAATGAAGAAGAAGAGACACGGTCATGACGAATCTGGACACAATAATGGGCAGATTCGAGGATCATTAGTTAATGTCATACACGTTATGTAACTCCTAAAATAACAGTTACGATTCACCATTGTAACGCCTCATTAATGTAATAATTAGTCATTAATGAGCCATCATTACTGGAATCCAAACGTTGTACTAGGAGATCTCCTTATAAAAGGAAGAAAAATGTAACAAACAAGACATGTGAATTCTCGAATACAAACTATTTTACTTCTCGCATATTGCTATCAATCTATTATTTCTTTACTTATTATTTCATTCTATTTTCGATTATCAGTAACCCGAGTTTATCCTAAAATAGCTTTGGTCAAAGGATTTTATTCTTTGGTTAAACAAATTGGTTCCATTACCGGGAAACTGATAATCATCGTTTTCTCTACCAACTGATATCCTTAAAATCATGTCGAATTCCAACAACAACGTCAACAACAATGACGATAACAACCAACAAAGAAATGGAACCCCATTTCCAACTCCTCCTCGAGGAACTCCACGTGCTTCGAGAGAACCATACCCTGAAAGAGCTAACAATTGTAACAATAACGAACAACCAGTGGAGCCAGATCAAATAAGGAAAATGATTGCCGAATACGTGGGGCAGGCTTTGTAGGAGTTTGCAAGAAGATTACCACAAGTACCTCAAGTACCACCAACACTGCCTCCGAATAATACAATTGTAGTAGAGGATCTGCAAGAGGGGTTAAAAATTTTAACCAGGGATGAAACTCTCAATACACCTCTTGAAACACGACCAAGTACGACTAATAATTCGGAAT
The DNA here is from genome assembly GCA_005239495.1 of Nicotiana undulata. Classification (NCBI taxonomy): domain Eukaryota; kingdom Viridiplantae; phylum Streptophyta; class Magnoliopsida; order Solanales; family Solanaceae; genus Nicotiana; species Nicotiana undulata. Next base: position 39,683 of record ML250310.1, on the reverse strand, counting down.
TAGAAAATTTATTACTAACCATGCAGAAGCAAATGAAAGAACAGAACGATCGCATTGAGCAAATCCCTGGTGTTCCGCCTATTATCAAAGGAATCGATGTGGATAGGTATTCTCAACAACCTTGGAAGCCAAGTGTAGCTCCGTTACCTATACCCAAGAAGTTTAGAATGCCCGATGTTCCCAAATACGATGGAACAACCGACCCACATGATCATGTGATTGCTTTCACCACTGGAGTAACAAAGGAAGAAATAGAATCAGTCCTTGTCAAGAAATTCGAAGAAACACTCAGAAAAGGAGCCTTAACCTGGTATTCTCTTCTCCTTGAGAACTCTATAGATTTTTTGCAGAACTTGCAGATTCGTTTATAAAAGCACACTCTGGTGCACAAAAAGTTGAAAAACGAATGGAAGATATATTCAAGATAAAGCAGGGAGACAAGGAATTGCTCCATGAGTTTGTAGATAGATTCCAACGGGAAAGAATGCAACTACCGAGGGTGCCTGACAACTGGGCAGCCATGGCATTCACAAGTAACTTGAACGAGAAAAGCTCAGAAGCCACGAGGCGACTCAAAGAGAGTCTAAGAGAATTCCCATCCACGACATGGAATGATGTGTACAACAGGTACAGTACTAAACTCAAGATTGAAGAGGATATAATTGCACGATCAAAAGATGAGGAATACCCCAGAACAAGACGCCCAGAATCAGAGAAAAGGTCAGGTAAAAACAGGTATGATCCTTACTTAGGACCCTCGGGACGTGACCTACGTCCCAGGTTCGAAAATACAAGACCTTCGGGAAGAGATACAAACTCATCCTCATCTAGATCTAGGAGAGATCGAGATGAACGATCCCGGGGTATTATCCAAATTAGAGACCATAGCTTTAATGTAAGCAGCACTGAGCTCGTCTCAATAATGAGAAGTATGGGGGACAAAGTTAAATGGCCGAAAGAAATGCGTTCTAATCCTAACAGGAGGAACCTCGATCAGTGGTGTGAATTCCACAATAATCACGGCCATAGAACAACAGATTGCAGATTTTTACAAGGTGAAGTAGAACATCTATTAAAACAGGGCTATTTAACAGACTTTTTTAGTGATAAAGGTAAACATGCATATATGAAGAACGTGCAGGAGCCACCAAAACCACCCTCCCCAAAACGGACTGTCAATGTCATACATGGAGGAGAAGAAGTAAATGGGATAGTCTGCCAGCTAACATCAAAAGGCACGAACACCCACGGAAAGCGAGTTCGAGAAGAAACGGGGGAAGATCAAATATCTTTTGATGACGCAGATTTAGTGGATTAATACTTCCACACAATGACGCGCTGGTAATATCCTTACTCATTCATGACACTAACGTTAAAAGGGTGTTGATTGATCCAGGCAGTTCAGTCAATATTATTTTGATGAAAGTCATGGAAGAAATGCTAGTAGAAAACACAATGATTCCAAAGGTTCGAGCCATATCTGGGTTCGACAATTCAACAGTGATAACTAAAGGTGAGATCGAACTCAATACTTACGCTGAAGGAGTCGTCAAAAATGCAAAGTTCCAAGTCATTAATACAGAAATGGCTTACAACGTCATCCTGGGAAGACCATGGATTCATGACATGAAAGCGGTCCCATCTACTTTACATCAAGTGATAAAATTCCCTTCCAAATGGGGAACAAGGCAAATCAGGGGTGATCATCAAACCTCGAGGAATATTAATTCAATAACTCTTAACAACAAAAAAGACGCGGAAGAAACAACGAATTGTCAAACAAAGGCTCATCAACAAACAGAATGAGCCAGAACATGCGGACATGGACTCCAGACCAGATTTCATTCGTGAACCAGAAGAAGAAGAACATATCAAAACAACTGCTGAAGAACTCGAAGTTGTTCCCATCTCTGAACAAAAGACCGAAAGGAAACTTTACATTGGCATAAAATTGTTGGAAAGATTAACTCCAGAACAAAAAGGTATGTTAGTCAATTATTTAAAGGCTAATGAGGATTGTTTTGCATGGTCCCATTCGGATATGACAGGTATCCCACCAGAAGTGATGACTCACAAATTAAACGAAGATCCATCGCTCGTACCTGTTAAACAAAAGAAACGAAAGCAAGGACCTTTTTAAAATCAAGTGATCGATGAAGAAGTCCGAAAGCTTTTAAATATAGGTTCGATACGGGAGGTAAAGTACCCTGACTGGATAGCTAACACAGTAGTAGTACCTAAAAAGAACGCCAAATGGCGGGTATGTGTCGATTATACTGATTTAAATAAAGCATGTCCTAAAGATTCATTTCCCTTGCCACATATAGATCAAATGATCGATGCAACCGCGGGTCATGAATTGTTAAGCTTTTTAGATGCATATTCTGGTTATAACCAAATCAAAATGGACCCCTTGGATGAAGAAAAGACTTCCTTCATTACTAACCGGGGGACCTATTGTTATAATGTTATGCCTTTTGGGTTAAAAAATGCAGGTGCCACTTATCAAAGGTTAGTGACAAAAATGTTCCAAGAACATTTGGGCAAAACAATGGAGGTTTACATAGATAATATGCTTGTAAAATCAACACAAGCAGTAGATCATCTACAACATCTCTCTATCACTTTTGATATCTTACGCAGGTACAATATGAAACTCAACCCGGAAAAATGTGCCTTCGGAGTACAATCTGGTAAGTTTTTGGGATTCCTTGTGTCTAACATAGGAATAGAGGTAAATCCAGCACAGATAAAAGCTATAGAAGAAATACCTGAAATCTTGAGAAATAAAAAAGAAGTCCAAAGATTGACAGGAAGAATAGCAGCTCTAGGGAGATTTATTTCTAAGTCTTCTGAAAAAAGCTTTAAATTCTTTGCAGTTCTTAAAAGCAAAATCAGTTCGAATGGACTGAAGAATGTCAACAGGCTTTAAAATACTTGAAGATCTACTTGTCAAACCACCATTGCTATCAAAGACAAAAGAAGGGGGAAGATTATACATCTACCTGGTTGTCTCAGAAATTGCAGTAAGTGCAGTACTGGTAAGAGAATAAAGAGGTAAACAATCTCCCATTTATTATGTAAGCAAAACTTTACTAGATGTTGAGACTAGATATCCACATCTAGAAAAATTAGCTTTAGCATTAATAATGGCATCAAGAAAATTGCGTCCTTATTTTCAATGTCATCAAATTACTGTCGTAACTTCATATCCTTTAAGGAATATTTTGCATAAACAAGAACTGTCAGGAAGATTAGCCAAATGGGCCATAGAATTAAGTGAACATGATATAACATATCAACCTAGAACTGCAATTAAGTCACAAATATTGGCCGACTTTGTAGCTGACTTTAGCAGTAATATTACTCCTGAAGTAGAAAAGGAATTACAGCTCTTCAATAGTATAAACCCAAGTCAGTGGACCATATTTACAGATGGCTCTTCTAATATAAAAGGAGCAGGATTAGGTATTGTACTAATATCACCCACGGGTGAAAAGATACGGCAAGAAATCAAATTCTATCCAATAACTAACAATTAAGTAGAGTACGAGGCTGTTATTGCAGGTTTAGAATTGGCACGAGAGTTGTCAATTGAACAAATCGAAATCAACAGCGATTCACAACTGGTGGTAAACCAAATGCAGGGGACTTACATCGCTCGGGAAACTCGAATGCAACAGTACCTAGAAAAGGCACGAGAACTTGTGAGACAGTTCAAAATGTGGAAAATAATACAAATACCTAGAGAAGAAAATGCTGAAGCAGATGCATTGGCCAACCTCGCAGCAGTTACGGACGTAACCAATAAAGACAACACTATCGTCGTACACCTCTTCCATTCGACAGTCGATCACAGCAAGAATGAGGTATCTTTCAATAATTTAACTTGGGATTGGAGAAACAAAATTCTTAACTTTTTGCAGAACGGTACCGTGCCTGAAGACAAAAAAACTGCTCAAGCGCTCCGTTGCAAAGCAGCGAGATACTGTCTAATTCACAGCACATTGTACCGCAAAATGTTTGGAGGACCCCTAGCTAAGTGCCTCGGACCTAACCAGACGGAGTTTGTGATAAGAGAAGTCCATGAGGGCCACTGTGGAAATCACGCAGGTGCAAGATCTTTGGTAAAGACCTTAATCAGAGCAGGATACTACTGACGTAAGATGGAAGAAGACGCGGAGAATTTCATATCAAAATGTGACAAATGTCAGCGGTTCGCCAATAATATGCACCGACCAGCAGAATTGTTACATTCTATTATATCACCATGGCCCTTCATGAAATGGGGAATGGATATAGTAGGACCTCTTCCCCCAGCTAAAGGTCAGGTACGGTTCCTACTTGTACTTACTGATTACTTCACAAAATGGGTAGAAGCAGAAGCATTCAAACAGGTGCGGGAAAAGGAGGTTAAGAGTTTCTTATGGAGAAATATAATATGCCGGTTCGGAATTCCAAAGGAGATCATGTGTGATAATGGCCCACAATTTATAGGCTCTCAAATCACAGAATTCTTCGACAGCTGGAAAATCAAACGGATCGCATCAACACCATATCATCCCGTAGCTAATGGACAAGCAGAATCCACGAACAAAATCATCATCAAAAATATAAAGAAGCGGTTAGACAGAGCCAAAGGCAATTGGCCTGACGAATTACCAGCGGTGTTATGGGCATACAGAACTACATCAAAAACAGTTACGGGAGAAAGTCCTTTCGCACTCGTTTATGGCTCAAAGGCATTAATACCAGTAGAAATTGGTGAACCAAGTCTGAGAGTGACGACAGCTACGGAACAAACGAATGATGTTGAACTCTAAACCAATTTAGACATGCTCGAGTCACGAAGAGATGCGGTCTTAATACGGATGGCATCTCAAAAGCAAATCATAGAACGATACTACAACCGCAAAGCTCATCTTAGATATTTCAAAATTGGGGACTTTGTACTTAAAAAGGTCTTCCAGTCAACAAAGGAAGCAGGAGCTGGCAAACTAAATCCAAACTGGGAAGGTCCCTATAAGGTCCGAGGCATAGCAGGGAAAGGCGCGTACGAGTTGGAAGCCATGGACGGCAGGATTCTACCAACGAGCTGGAACGCCATCCACCTGAAGAAGTACTACTTCTAAGGAAAAGAAGTACCCCCGGTCAGGTATCGCATGATCGATTTTATCTTTGAATATTTAAACTTTACTAACTTTTTTAGATGATAGGCAAAAAGCTAACCCATCACCAGATGATGACATTAGACCTGCAAAGACGCGAGGAAATAACACAATTCCCGGTCTAGGGTTACACTTTCTGATGGATATTTTAAAGGTTAAGCAGTCATTATCTAAAAAAAGTATATACTTTCGAGTCCGGAATGTTTTCCTTTTTCAGGGAAAGGACCACAAAGAAGGAATAATCAAGTGCTCGAGATCTCATTCTTCAACGCTCAAACACTTGGGGGACTATATAATATGGAAGGCCAAAATGAAGCAAAAGACTACCAGAAGTCAGAATGCTCGAGCCTAAAAGAACCATTCACCCAACAAGTCAAGTGATACGAGCAAAAGAACTGAAAACTCCGGCACAAGAATTACGAAAGCCTACTCTGAAAACCCTCGAACCATGTTCAGGTTAGAAGGCAAAATATTAGCTACGAAGAAGAAATGTACATCTCTTATACAAAAAAAATGTTACATCAAAAACAGTTAGGGATAGAAGATCATCATCATTGTACTTAGCCAAAACTGTTGTAATCAAAACAGTTATGAAATCTTTGTACTCAAATAAAAAACTATTATTCAAATAAAATAGTTACGGATGAAAGATCAAAACCCTTGTATATATTCTCAAAAGTGTTATCAAATAAAACAGTTACAGATTACAATACATTTCTCTCGTACTTACAACTTTTGCAAATAAAACAGTCATGGGAAAAAACCAATACTTACAAAAACTGTTACTAATGAAAAACAGTTACTTCCTTGTATTAACTCGAAAAAATTGTTATCTACTAAAAACAGCTACGAAATACAAGTGATTATCAAATCTGTTAAAACAAAACAGTTGCAACATGACTTTTAGATGACAAACATAACACATGTAAAATGTTGTGAAAGTTCAAGCAAAAACCTCTCACAAAAACATTCTTAAACATGTGAAAAATTCCTATCACTCTATTGCATTTTCAATGAAGTTGAGACGTCTTCTTCATTAAAACATTAAAAGGGCCCTAATTCATAAACAAAGCCTCTTATAAACAGAGGCTAAAAAGCTTATACTACACCCATCATAAAAGGGTTGAAAGTAAAGCACGCATCTTTATGCAAAGAAAGCTTAGAGGTACGAAAAGAAACCTCACAAAAGCAACAAAAACCAATAGACTTGAGTAAAGAGTAAGGCTCAAACTCATAACAAAAAGTCTCAAAAATATTGATATAAAAGCGGCTAAGTTAAAAACTAAGTACTAAACTAGTACTTAGCCGCATAGATATATACATTTTTTGCCCCTAAATTGTCAATTGGGGACTTTAGAAGTTTCAAATTTACTCCCGATGGAGCTGGGAGTAATTACACCAATCCAATAAAAAAGAAAAAAAACAAGGGTGACAAAAAGTCTTCATTCTCTAGGAAGAGGATGAGAACCAGCTTCTTCTGAAGAATCGTCCGCTTCTTCCTGGGCTTCATCAGCTGGAGAGAAATCAAAACCTTGTTGAGTCTTCTCCAAAGCTTCCCTAGATTTTGCAATCTCAGCATCAAGGTCAAAGCCTTCTCGACTCATTTCTAACAATGTATCATGGCGAGCACTCATGNNCATAGTCCCTTGACCAAGCCTGAATCTCGCCCTTCAAATTATCATTCTCAGTCTCAGTGGCTTCCAATGCAACCTTTAGAGATGCAATTGATTCCTCCAAAGTCTGAACCTTCATTTGAGCTTCACGGCGATCCTCTTGAACCTGGGAGAGATTACGCACAAGTTCACCAGAATATTCCTCTTTCTCCCCCAACATGTGCTTCAGGTGCCGGATTTCCTCCGTAGCTTTTGACAGTTGTTCAGCAAATGAAGATTCAAGAACATCTTTATCCTTATTGACCTGGCTGAAAGAAGCTTTCTCCACTGCCAGCTCTGCCTTAACAACCTTCAATTGCTCCCTCAAGGTATCTCTCTCATCCTCTAAAGCTCCCATCTCTATTCGAAGACTGTCGTACTGTGCTTTAATATCATCGAGCCCACGGAACACCTTCAACTCATTTTCATAATTGGAAACTCTCTTCATAAGCTCCAAACCAATAAGGTGCGTCTATAAAAACAGTAAAACAATCAAATGTGTTAAACAGTTAATTAAAGAACAACATGTGTGCAAACGTTCTTCCAAAGTACATACGTTTAAGGAGTTGTGCACCACCTCATTGGCCCAAGTAAGAGTTGTGTGGCTATCAAGCTTGACCCTCTCCTCAGAGCCAATTAAAGGCTTAAGCCATACCTCTGGCTCACCAGTCTTCTTGAAGAGGCTTCCACCGGCTGGAACCTCAATTGTAACTCTTCTCATTTCCCTGCTGGGAGACCCTTCTTCTATAACAGAAGGCACGGAAGCAGGGACGGAAGGGACAGCGGAAAAGAGAGAGGGACTGGAAGCTAAAGAAGTCACAGGCACTTCGATAGAGACGGACGGAAAAGAAACTGAATAAATAACAGGTATGGGAGGAGGAACAACAACCATAGAGTGAGGAGCAGGAACGGCAGCAAAACCTGGATAGATGGTATCCAGGGGAACATCATCAGGGTCTATTTCAAAACCTTCATGAAATAGACGCTCGGTAGGATCTCGAGTTAGGGACTGGGATTTATCACGAGAAGAAGAAGGCCTGATTGCCAACACGGAAGAAAGAGGCGCGGGAGTAGACTCATCGTCAGAAACTACCCGCTTTCTTCTCACTCGGTGCACTAAAGCACCCCCTTCTTCATCCTCATCTTCTCCTCCAAAGCGAGAACCTTGAACCTTTCTTTTTGAAGCACTAGCTAAGACATTCTGGGCATGAGATAACGAAATCTTCGGAAGCGATAAAGATGCCCCACGGGCAGAAAACCCTATCAAAAAAGAGAAAGAATTAAACAAAATTCAGATAAGGAAAGAAAAGAGAAAAACTCTACTTACCATGAGTCTTTACAATCCATTTATACTTTGTGGAAAAGTACTTCCAGGATCTTTCCTCGGCAGGAGCAGCAGTTAATATTCTTTCCACCCAACTACGAATATCGGAGACACTCTCGACAATATTCATAGTTGCTGAAAACAGGAGGAAAACAGATGCGGTGTTAAAAACATAATACAACTTTATGTAAAGAAGACAGGTGCGAACCAAAGTACTTACATGCACGGTTCCACTTCTCAGGGAAGGGAAGATTATTTTCACCCACTAGAATAGCAGTGGGAACAGCAACGTACCTCAGGTACCAACCTCTGTCTTTATCATCATCAGGGGTTACTAAAACTCTCTTACTCCGAGCAGCCAGAGTAAATATCCCTTGACGAAACAGAGCAGGTGAATACAAATGCATCAGATGATGAAAGGTGAAAGGAACGAAAACCTTTGAAGCCAAAACTCTTAGACAAGCAACAACACGCCATACTAAGGGACCAACCTGTCCTAGGCAAATATTGAAAAAACGGCAAAATTCTATGATAACAGGATCAACATGAGGCTGAAATCCTAATGTGAAAAGGGTAAGTATAGACATAAGAAAAACCCGTCTTGTAAGACGTGATTCTTTGGATATTACTTGGCACAAGAATGGGAACGTTAGACTCCCAGGAGCATTCCCTACGAACAACAGGAATATGACCTACAGTAACAATGGTAGCGTATTTCTCTACACTATCTAAAGAAGAAGCTTTTTCGGCGATGGAAGAATTTACTTCTGGAAAAACTATCTCAGCATGAATGATTTCGTCAACTCTGGGTTCACGAATATCATCCTTGTTCTTAGAAACAGAATGAGAGGATCTACCTCTAGGAGAAAACAAAGACCTACTAGAAGAGGGAGAAACTAAAGGAGATGAAGAACCTCTAGTGGAAACAGATCCTAAACTCCTCAATCGACCACCTCTCCGGCTCCTAGATGGAGCAGAAGAAGGAGACGCCAAAGTTTCAACATTGATAACCTTTTTAGGTCGACCAGATGAAGACATATTTATGCAAGCTAAGGAAAATTTCTTCACCAAGGAAAAATCAAATTATAGAAGTGTTTCGTGAAAGAGAAAGAAAAAAGATGATTATTTATACCTAATGGCAACCGTCAAAGCATGGAAAAGTAATGATGGAAAGTCATAATTAAGAGTGTCACTTCAAAACTGATGCAGCTAAAAAAAGCCCTAAAAAGCGCTGAATTGTTGCAGAGCCAATCAAGGACAAACACGTGGAAGAAGCATTAAATAGAAGTAATACACGATGAATGCGTTCAATAAAGGATACAATGTCTCGGAACAAAGCGGCGGCAAAATATTCCCGCCATAAATTCCTATTCACTTACCAAGTATTATACGCCAAATACATGGCAAGTGGGGGGGACTATCTGTATTGGTAAGAAATAGCTTTACACGTAGCCAGAATCTGGATGACTCAGCCAACTATGTGGACCAAAGAAAATAGCACATGTGGAGGTAAAGATACACGGAGGCACGGGATAAAAGAGATACGGTTAGTATACTCTTTCATATAATAGCCACGAGAAAGAGACACGGTTGAAATGAATCTAGACAAAGTAACGGGCAGGTACAAGTTTAACTCAATAGGCACGGAATTAATTTATCAACCACAAGTATATCAGCCACGGGAAACCTAATGAAGAAGAAGAGACACGGTCATGGCGAATCTGGACACAATAATGGGCAGATTCGAGGATCAACAGTTAATGTCATACACGTTATGTAACTCCTAAAATAATAGTTACGATTCACCATTGTAATGCCTCATTAATGTAATAATTAGTCATTAATGAGCCATCATTACTGGAATCCAAATGTTGTACTAGGAGAATCTCCCTATAAAAGGGAAGAAAATGTAACAAACAAGACATCTGAATTATCGAATACAAACTATTTTACTTCTCGCATATTGCTATCAATCTATTGTTTCTTTACTTATTATTTCATTCTCTTTTTGATTATCAGTAACCTGAGTTTATCCTAAAATAGCTTTGGTCAAAGGATCTTATTCTTTGGTTAAACAAGTGCATCTACGGACAATCAATCGCAGATGCGGAAGTCACTTACTTCTCATTCAGCCGCATCTGCGGACACCAAGTTGTATCTACTGATCGGGTTACTTCTGGTCTCACCTTCGAGATCGGGTTCTTATACAGTCCATTGTGATGCTTCATGGATTGGCAATGGAAGTGTGTTGATGCAGGAGGGTAGAGTTATTGCTTATGCTTTGTGTTAGTTGTAAGCCCCATGAGAAGAACTACCCAGTGCATGATTTGGAGTTCGCAGCCATTGTTCATGCGCTCAAGATTTTGGAGACATTATCTTTACGACGTGTCATGCGAGATGTTCACGGATCACAACAGTCTCCAACACTTATTCAAGCAAAAGGATATGAACTTTAGGCAACATAGGTGGTTAGAGTTACTAAAGGACTATGATATCAACATTCTTTATCATTTGGGATAGACCAATGTGGTGGTCGATGCTTTGAGTAGGAAGGTTGAGAGTATAGGGAGTCTTGCTTATATTCCAGTTGGGGAGAGATCATTAGCATTGGATTTTTAGGATTTGACCAATCGGTTTGGGAGGTTGGATATTTCAGAGTCCAGCAGAGTTCTTGCTTGTGTTGTATCACGGTCATCCTTGTTTGATCCCATCAAGGTGCATCAGTATGATGATACCCATTTTCTTTTCCTAGGAGACACAGTGCAACATGGTGATGCCAAGGAGGTTACAATTGGTGATGATGGGGTATTTAGGATACAAGGTCGGATCTGTGTTTCGAATGTGGATGGGTTGCATGAGTTAATTCTTGAAGAGGCCCATAGTTCGCGGTATTCCATTCATTCGGGCGCCACGAAGATGTATCAGGATCTAAGGCAGCACTATTGGTGGCGAAGGATAAAGAAGGATATTGTTGAGTATGTCTCTCCGTGCTCGAACTGTCAGCATGTGAAGTAAGAGCATCAGAGAGCTGGTGGTTTTCCCCAGAGGCTTGACATTATGGAGAGGAAGTGAGAGCGTATCTTTATGGATTTTGTAGCTGGTCTTCCACGGAGCTTGAGGAGATTCGATGCAGTTTAGGTCACTGTGGATAGACTGACCAAGTTTGCAGACTTCATTCAGTCATGACTACCTTTTCTTCAGGGCAGCTTGCTCAGATTTATATTTGGGAGATTGTTCGCCTTCATGATGTGCTCGTGTCTATTATCTCAGATCGATGCACGTAGTTTACATTGCATTTTTGGAGAGCATTGCAGCATGAGTTGGGTATGCAGGTCTAGCTGAGCACGACATTTCCTAGACAAATAGGTAATGTGAGTGCACTATTGACATTTTGGAGGACATATTACGTGCCCATGTCACTGAATTCGGAGGTTCATGGATCAATTTCTTCTATTAGTAGAGTTCGCCTACAATAATAGCTATCAGTCGAGTATCTATATGGCTCCCTATTAGGACCTATATATGAGGCAATGTCGTTCTACGGTTTGCTGGTTTGAGTATGGGGAGGATAGATTGTTGGGAACTAATTTGGTGTGTGATGCTTTGGTGAAGGTGAAGTTGATTCAGGAGCGGCTTTGTACAACGCAGTCCAAGAAAAAGAGTTATGCTAACATGAAGGCTCATGATGTTGCATATATGGTGAGTGAGAGGGTTCTAAGTAGAGTTTCGCTCATGAAGGGTACGATGAGGTTCAGGAAGAAGGGAAAATTGAGCCCAACGTGTATTGGTCAATTTGAGTCGCTTTAGAGAGTTGGAGAGGTGGCCTACAGAGCTGCCTTTCCACCTATTCTATCGGGTGTTCACCCAGTATTTCATATTCCTATGCTCCGAAAGTATTTTGGAGATCCGTCACTTGTTTTGTACTTCAGCATTGGTAGAGTTCGCCTACAATAATAGCTATCAGTCGAGTATCTATATGGCTCCCAATTAGGACCTATTCTGAAAGGGAGAAAGATCCCTCGGATCGAATCATTCGATTATATTGATAATTTCATTCCNATTTCAACGATCAACTTCTCCCATAATGATATCTATGCTACCTAGTATTGTCATAATATCAGCCAATTTCATTCTTTTAACTAACTGAGGAAGAATTTGCAAATTGATAAAAAAACCTGGTGGGCAAATTTTCCATCTCCAAGGAAAAACGCTCTGATCTCCTATGAGAAAAATTTCCAATCCTTTTGGGGCTTCAACTCTCACATAAAGTTCTTGTTTCGACAATTCAAAAGATGGAGAAGGTTTTTTTACTAATAAACCGATATTCAAAATCATTCCATGCAGGATCTTTTAATCTGTCAAAACGTCGGATTTCTAAATTTTCGTAAGGCCCTCCTGGAATTCCTTCCAGAGTTTGTTGAATAATCTTTATGGATTTTGTCATTTCACCGATTTGTATTTTGGATCGGCAAGTTCAAACATTGAGGTCGAAGAATATAGCATCAGTGAAGATTTAGGGGAGAGGTCAGCCGGTCCAGGAGGCTACTTGGGAGACCGAACAAGATATGCAGAGCATATATCCCCACCTTTTTAGACTCCAGGTATGATTTTAGGCCCGTTCGAGGACGAACATTTTTTTAAGAAGGGGGAAATGTAATGACCCAGCCGGTCATTTTAAGTAATTAAGTCCCGTTTCTCATATTTTATGCTTTATATATGTGTAATTGTAGCTACGCAATCGGACGAGGTAGTTAGTTTGGTTTCGAAGAAGTTTTGGGGTGAATTGGAACACTTAATTCCAAGGTTGGAAGCTTAAGTTGCATTAGTTGACCGGCATTTGACTTTTGTATAGACAAACTTGGAATTGTGTTTTTACGGTTCTAATATATTCATATGGTAATTTTGTACTTGGGCGTATGTCCAGATTTGAATTGGGAGGTTCCTAGGTTGTTTTGGCTTGAATTGAAAATAGATGGAAAGTTAAAGGTTTGGAATGTTGATGGGTTTGACTGAGAATTGACTTTATTGATATCGGGTTTGGATTGTGGTTCCGAGAGTTGGAATAGGATCTTTTTGTCATTTGGGAGTGGCATGAAAATTTTGAGGTCATTCTGAGTTGATTTGATATGGTTCTGCACGGGTTTTGGAAGTTGAAATTAGTTTGCCTTAGGCTTGAATTGATGTGAGATTCGTGGTTTTGATGTTGTTTGGTGTGATTTGGGCGTCAAGTAGGTCCATTTTATGTTTTTGGATTGGTTGGTGTGATTAGATGGGGGCCTCACGTGTGATTCAAATAGATTTCAGATCGTTTTGGACTTTAGTGCATTGCTGAAGATTCTGGACTTCTGGTGTTTTCCCATCTGCGAGGGGTTTGGCCGTTGATGTGAAGCCGCAGGTGCGGCCTTTTGAGTGCAGATGCGATGGAGGAGGTTGGAAAAGGAAGTTTGCAGATGCGGACCGTGGAGCGTAGGTGCGCAAGCGCAAACGCATAGGAGCTTCCACAAAAGTGGAGTCGCAGATACGACTTGGTGTCCGCAGATGCAGCTGATGGGGAAGTAAGTGACTTCCACGTCTGTGATTGATTTTCCATAGATGCGGTATCATAGGTGCGGCACTTTGGACCGCAGATATTAATTTGCAGGACAAAATACATATATCGAGGGTTTGGTCATTTTTCTCACTTTTGGAGTTGTGGAGCTCGGTTGGAGGAGATTGTTCGAGGGATTTTCATCACAATTGAAGTGGAAAGTGATCTTTACTCAATTTTGGTGTTAGTTATTGATTACCCATAGATTACTACACCTACTTTATATGAATTTAAGGTGGGATTTTGGGGGGGGGGGGGGGGGGGGGGGTTGG
>ML250310.1:0-25576 GCA_005239495.1 Nicotiana undulata | reverse complement strand
GGGGGGGGGAGGGGAGGGGGTTGGACTATAATTTTTTAGAGTGAGATTTGATGATTTGAGATTCGATTTGAGGTTGGGATTGGATGAAACACATATATTTGGACTCGTATCGGAATGGGTGTTTGGAGTTTGTGAGCTCGGTCAGGTTCCGGTGTGCATGTTTGTGGTTGACCTTTTGGGTTGACTTTTTAATTTTTGATAAAGATCTTAGATTTATTTTTTCGAATCGCTTACTTTGGCTTTTATTGATGATATTAAGTTATTTTGGCTAGATTCGAGTCGTCTGGAGGTTGATTCACGCGGGAAGGGCTTATAAGTGGATTGATTTGGCTTGCTTGAGGTAAGTATCTTACCTAAACTTGGTTGAGGCATTGTATTTAAATTATTTTTGATAGCTACATGCTATGGGTGGCGCACACGTGCAGGGTTGAGCCCATGTGTGTGTACCGGGGTATTTATACATGCTCGAAGTAGTTCTTAGGCTATGATATGTCTTAAATTGATTGGTAAGCTTCATGTTGTGATGTTTCTCATATATGTATCCTATTGTGAGCTATTTGAGCCATGTTGAGGTCACTTAGAGGTTAATCTCCTTATTGAACTTAATAATTGCTAGTTTCGTGATGCAATTGCCTGATTTGAGCTATGATAGAACATGTTGCACATGCATACACCTTAGCATATCACTTATACCAGTTAGAATGAAATTTGATATTCAATGATCATATACATGTATTCTTGCATATTTGATTTTTGTGTGATATTGTTTTGACTTGTAGCATATGACCACGTCAAGCGGATTGTGATATTGAGCTTGTGACCATGCCAGGCGGATTGTGATATTGAGCTTGTGACCAAGCGACGCGAATTGTGATATTTAATCTGTGCCCACGTCTAGAGGATTGTGATATTAAGCTTGTGCCCACGCCTAGCGGATTGTAATATTTCATGTTTCTTCTTGATAGTTTACACGCGGTTTGAGAAAAACTGATTGGTGGTTTGGTACGGAAATTTTGAGGAAAAGTCGGCAAGTGTTTGAATTGGTTGCTGCATTTCATCTTTTCTTGCAACTTCCTTGACTGATATCTGATTTATTTGCATATTTTCTTGATATGCTGGATTTTTGACTGAGCATAGTACGTTAAGTAATTGTATTCTCCAAGGTGATTCTTTATGTGAAACATGACTTGATCATATTATTTTTCTACACTTGTTGGATTTATGAACTTTATAGGTGATTAGAGAGTATCATTTATAATTCTTAGTGCTATTACCTAACAGAGGTTAGTTATGATAGTTGCTGAGTACATGGGGTTGGTTGTACTCATACTAAACTCTGCACTTAATTATACAAATACAGGTGTTGGATCAAGCTATCAGTAGCTGAGAATATTGCAGAGTTTGTTATCGAAGAGACGAGGTACAGTTATATCCGACTGCAATCTTGGCGTCTCTTTTCATTTTGTATAGTTGTCTTTTAGACAGTATTGTTATTTAGCATTTCAGACTTGTATTTTCATTTTAGAGCTCATGATTCTATATTTACTAGTTTTGAGGATTCGTGATATATTGACATTGTTGTTTATGTTAGTTGGCATTAGACTTGTGCAATTTCTGTTTGTTCACTATTTATATTTTGTTTTTGTTATGCTTGGATTTCTTAGCAAGTGAGTTAGGCGCCATCATGGCCGGTTAGTGGTTGGGGTCGTGACAGAAGTGATGAAGCATTAAAATATTGGTCAGGTCATTATATTTAAGAGTCATCATGCATGAACAATTTTTTGCTAATAAAGAGCCCAAGTAAATCAAAGCAAAGCGAGTTATGCAGCTAAGAGATACTTCTTATGCATCACTTAGATTAATGAGCTCCAGAAAGAACCCATAGGAGCGAATATAAGGAATGAAGTCAGAATCAAGGATTAAGTTCATAGGCTTTCCGGGGGAAAATTTAGGGAAGTTAGTTTCCTCTTTTTTGCATTGATAATCTGTGTCATGGGACATGACACAATTTATGTGTGTCACGACTCCAATTAACCTTAGGATGTCGTGATGGAATCCAATCCCTAAGACTAGGTAAGCCTAACATGCATAGGGAAATAAAAGAAATAATAATAACACTTCAAATTTAAACCATTAAACTATCATAATAAAAGTCAACAACACAACTGACAAATAACTCCCAAAATCTGGTAGAACTGAGTCATAAGCTCTACAAGAATATACTAATAATCTCGTAATATAATATTGTCTTGGAACAAGAAGTAAAAGTAGAATATCTAAAAGCGGAAGGTGACTTCGAGGCCTGTGAACGTTAAGCAGGTGTACCTTGAAGTATCCAAAAAGCAGCTAATTCACTAGCATCCAACAGTGGCAGACGTATCTAGATCTGCACAAATGTGTAGAAGCGACCAAAATGGAACTCATTAGGTATCAAGCATAACATCGGTAGAGTAGTGATGTGGACCGGTCAAACACCTACTAGAAGAAAAGAAACAAGACAGAGTAGAGCATAATCTAAATATGGGAAACGAGGAAGTAAATGACAAGTAAAAAATTCAACAATGTAAGTTGGCAACGGAAATTTAAGCAGTAAAGGCTACTAGGAGTGAACACATGATAAAACAACAAGAAGATAAATGTGTATAATTATAAGTAAAACAGTGAATAAACAAGTAGAACGTTCAACCAAAAATCCTTTTCAACATGGAATGTACAACAAGAATCACAACCAAGATAGTGTCGCGTATTCACATTTCACAATTTCAATCACAATCTTTTCTTATATCACCGCGTGAGAATTAAATTTAGTTTTGAAAATTATTTTTCCAAGCTACATCCATTTTAGTCCATCTTATCTCACATGCGTATCAACCCCTAGCCTTACACCACGGCATGCGTATCAATATCACAACACAATCACAACTTCCACCACAAGTGCTCATATGCCACAACTTGCCAAAAAGTCAACAATATCAGTGTTTCCACAACAAATAATCCATGGCTCAATCACAATATTTTCAATAATCTCAATAACAACAAGATGAATGAGGAATATTCAACAAGAAAAGATACCTCAACAATTAACAACTTCGCTTCAAAGTGATAACGGCTTTTACAACTTCACACTAATAGCTCAACAAGAGGATATTCTACGAATTAACAACTTCAAGTAAGATTAATTCAACAATAAAGAGGTAAGAAGATAATAAGGAAAGTAACAACTTCAACTAAGACACATGAGAGCAAATATAACAAGTAAGAGATAGAATAAGTGCTAACAACGTCTAATAAAGCATGTAAGAGTAGACTAACAATGAAAGATGTAACATGTTATGATAATTCAATTAAGGCATGGAAAGAGTCAAGATAACCTAAATCAGTCAAATATCATATATAGCTCGTGTACACACTCGTCACCGTGAGTACACGTCTTCCACATAACACAAATAGCACAATCAATCCAAATCCTAAAGGGTAGTTCTCCCAAGGCAAGATACTTGCCTCAACTAGGCCAAAGCAACCCTCGAATATAGCTTTTACCTAAATTTCGTCTCTACACGGCTCAAATCTAACAAAAAATGACTTATTATCATCAAACAATGCAAAGGAAATCAATTACAAACGATAAAGATTTAATCTTTACAGAATTCTCCAAAACTCAACAAAAGTCAAACCCAATGTCGCCCGATCAAAACTCGGATCCAAGGGTAGATTCCGATAACCCATAACCCCATGATTCCGTATATATGTTTTGTTTTCAAATTCGAGTCCAAATCGACTCTCAAAACTAAATTCTTCATTTTTCAACAACTTGACAAAATTTCTCAATTTTCCTCTTTGATTCTCATAAATTTAATGTTAAATCTAAAATATAATCATTAAATATAGTTGAAAATTGATTAAATTACTTACCCAATGTTTGTAGAATAAATCCCCTCTGCAAATCGCTTCCTACCGAGGAAGTATCCCAAATGCGACACAGACCTCGCAATGATGATGCCTGCCCTCTTCGCAAATGCAACTAATTCCTCGCAATTTCGAACTTCCATGCTTAATCCTAATCTTCGCAAATGCGAACAACGTATCATAATTGTGACACCCGAGAATCCCCTACTATGTTCACAAATGCGAAGATGGTGCTAGCAATTAATTAGACTAAGGTCGCATGATGTTTAAGGATGTGTCAATATGTTTAGACATGGTCCAGGGGGCCTCGAGTGAGATTTGGATTGATTTTGGGAGTTAAGGAAATCTACTATGTTTCAGTTCTGGTCAACCCAAACCTGCAAGATTTTGACCGCAGGTTTGGAGCCATAGAAGCGGTCACGGATCGCAGATGCGGTCCTGAGTAGAGTTGGGCAGTGGTCGTTGGTGCGAGGGTTTCACGCATCTGCGAGCCTGCAGATGCGATAGAGCTTCCACAGATGCAAAGTTTGGTCAAGAGAAAAGGGATCGCAGAAGCGGAAGGCTTCCGCAGGTGCGCTCCTGCAGGTACAGGTCTTGGACCACAGAAGCAGGATTTGGGCCGCAGAAGCGGCTAGTCGGGAAGTTTAATGAAATCACGAAGAAGTGGAGCTGTGGGTGTGGATGGTGAGCCTGTAGAAGCGGAAATACTAGACAGAAATATATAATCGACAGTTTTGATATTTCTCTCATTTTTGGACTTTAGAAGCTCGGCTTGTGTCGATTTTTGACAGGGGTTTCACTATATTTCAAGAGGTAAGCAACTTCTGGTCACTTTTGTCCGATAATATTGAATACCCATTGATTTTCCTACCTGGATTATGTGTTTTTGAGGTGAAATTTTGGGGATTTGTGGTCTATGTATTGGAGAGTAAGATTTGGGGATCTGAGGTTCGCCTTTTGGTCGTAATGGGATGATTTTGGTATGATTAAACACGTTATTGAACGGGTGTTCAAATTTTGTAAATTTTGTCGAGTTCGGAGGAGTGGGACTGAGATTGACTTTTTGAATTTGGTTAAGGAATTTAGCTTTATCATATATGATCAATTCTTATATATTGTATTGATTATATTGAGTTGTTTGTGACTAAATTTGAGTCGTCCGAAGACTGATTCGTGTGGCAAGGGTCTGTTGGAGAATTGAGTTGCGCACTTTAAGGTAAGTAACACTTATAAACTTGGTACTAAGGTATGAATCCCTAAAATATGTGTTATATGGTTGGTGTTGAGGTGACGCACATGCTAGGTCATGGGCGTGTGAGCGTGCAACGTGGTAAGTATGACTCAGTTAATACGATACATTGGTAACTATGACCCATTTAATTTGTTGGTATTGTGTAGTTATCTAGTCTTGTTTTATCCATTTAATTCCTACGTGATAGAGTAATTGAGTTGTGATTCATGTTATAAATCATGTTCAGGCTATGGGCTTATTCTGTTAGGACCCATCGAGGTCATTTCTACCATTGAGTTATTTGCTTAAATTGTAATTATGTACTCAGTCATGTTTATTCATATGCATATTATATCTTAGTCTTTGTTATCATTTACTATTATATCATATTATTATTGTTTGGGCTAAGTAGTATGATACTTGTGAGCCCATGAGACTGGAGAGATTGATGACTGAGTTGGGCCTGAGAGCCATATTGTGAGTGTTATTATGGATCGGGTTGCGCGTCGTAGCAAACCTTATTAGCTTATTTATTATTGTGGATCAGGATGCACGCCGCAGCAGGCCTTATAGGCTTTATGTTAGCACTTGGTAAGGATGCGCCCCTCCGGAGTCTGACATACCAGCAGCCAGCGCAGGCATAGTGCATTATATACACATGCTTTGGTGTGGGGAATTGATGCCAGGAACCCGTATAGTGCTGACTAATTCTGTGTTATGAATGGGAAAGGAGATAGACAGATTGAGTACTCTAAGAGTGTGAGTACTTAGGATTATCACTGCGATACATTATATTTGACTTGTAGGAATAGAGATGTAACATTCCTTATGCTAGTTGTACTTGATAAATTTTTGGGCTTAAATTGTTGAACTTGAAAGCTTGCCTAAATTTATTTATTGAGTACGAGCTAAATATGGATGTTACTCTGAGTTATTACTACCATTATCTTGTTACACCGTTGTTGTCATTATTTTGATTGGGAATGTATCTTTGTGAGCTCGTCACTGCTTCCAGCCCAAGGTTAGTCATGTTACTTATTGAGTACATTGAGTCAGTTGTACTCATAATACACTATTCACTTCGTGTGCAGATCCAGGTACATCTAGACGCGATGATTGCTAGGGTGGAGCTAGTACCTATTCAGAGATTTCGAGGTAGTTGCTATGATGCCATCAAACCTTGACTTTCCTTCCTTTCATATTATATCAGTTTTGTTCTATATTCTCATAAAGTTGTACAAGAGATTTGGACTATGTTGACACTTAGTAGTCTCATGTACTCGATGACATCAGGATTTTTGGGATTGTGGTAGTTGAGTTGCAGTTGTTTTTATTAGTTATTTATGAGACTTTCCACTGTTGAACTCATTAAATCATGTCTTTAATTCAAATGTGTTGTTGCTATGTGAATGCCAGCTTTCCAAATAATGTGTTAGGCGCCATCACAACAGGTTGGGATTTTGAGTCGTGACAAGTTGGTATTAGAGCACTAGGTTACTTAAGGCCCCACGAGTCATGAGTAGGTTTATTAGAGTCTTGTAGATCGATAGAGAGACGTCTATACTTATCTTCAAGAGGCTACCAAACTATTAGGAAACTTCACTTTCTTGTATTCATGTTGTGCGGATTTGTTGATTCCAGAAACTAAACTTCTATTATTCTATTCTCTCATACACGTGCGATTAGGTCAGGCAGACGGCTACCAGTACCACCACTTGGGGCTGCGGTAGAGGCTGAGGTGCAGCTCGTACTGCATCTAGAGTAGCACCTCTTGAGCATCATTGCTCTAGTTCAGGAGAAGGTACCAGATGTGGTCAAGCCGATAGGACCAGCTCAGTCACTGGTTGTGCCCATTATGATTTCATGCCTTTAGGAGGATTTGGCCCAGATATTGAATGTATGCACGAGCCTTGCTCATGAGGTTTCGGTTCCAGCTACACCAAGTACTTCTCAGGACAAAGGAGGTGCTCAGACTCCTGCCGCCTCTACTCCAGATCAGGTAGCTCAGGGACTTTAGACACTGGGGGTACTACAAACACAGTCGGTTGCAGCTGCTCGAGCCCAGGTTGTCCCACATGTGAGTGATGAGGAGTAGAGGAGCTAGAGCGGTTTGGGAGGCTCAAGCCTCCAGAGTTTAGTGTGGACGAGTTAGAGGATGCTCAGGATTTTATGGACAGGTGTGAGCGGATCCTTCGCATGGAAGGTATTTTGGAGTTCGGTGGAGTTTTATTCACTACTTTTCAACTGACGTGGGAAGTCTATAGATGGTGGGAGGCCTATGCGTTGAGCAGGCCAGCCGGTGTTGCACCACTTGCGTGGCATGAGTTCTCAGTTCTCTTCTTAGAGAATTTTGTTCCATAGACTCGTAGGGAGGAGTTGCATAGGCAATTTGAGCAGCTATGCCAGGAGGGTGTGTCAGTGACCTAGTGCGAGATGAAGTTGTTAGATTTGGCTCGTCATGAAGTATGGTTAGCTCCCACTAAGAGGTAGAGGATTAGGAGGTTCATTGATGGCCTCAACTATGGACTGCATTTCATCATGACTCAGGAGATTGACACGGGTGCGAGGTTTGATGAGGTGGTCGATATTGCTAGACGCCAAGAGTTGGTTCGCAGTCAGGAGCATTAGGAGATGGATGCCAAGAGGCCTCGTGGATCAAGTGGTTTCAGCAGATAGTTCCACAACAGCAGGGGTTGTCCATATAGATCTGCTCACAAGGCTCGTCCAATTCATCGTAGTGCATCAACTAGCCATGGTTCATACAGTGCATGTTCAGGTCAGTCATCTTTCAGTGCCCTCCCAACTTACAGTGCATCATGTGCTCCATTAGTTTAGGGTTCATCTGTACCAGGTTCTTCTAGTTCTCGGGGTCCGATTCGGTCCTCGTCACTACTATCAGATCGAGGTTGCTTTGTGTGAGGATAGTTGGGGCATATGAGGAGGTATTGTCCCCCTCTTATGGGTGGTTTAGTTCAGCAGAGGGGTCAGGCTATGACTTCCGCACCAGTTACTTCACCACCCGCTCAGCCAGTTGGGGTAGGACTCAAGCAGCTCGAGGTTGCCCTAGATGGGGAGGTTGATCAGGTGGGGGTCAGGCTCGATGCTATGCTTTTTTCGCCAAAATAGAGGCTTTTGATTCAGATGCAGTGATCACAGGTAGTGTTTCAATGTGCCACAGGGATTCTTCCATATTATTTGAACATGGTTCCACTTATTCATATGTATCATCATACATTGCTCGTTATTTGGATATGCCCCGGTATTCCTTAGTTACACTTGTTCATGTATCTACGGCGATGGGTGATTCTTTTGTTGTTAACTATTTATATCAGTCGTGTGTGGTTACTATTGGGGGATTTGATATGAGAGTTGATCTCTTATATCTTAGCATGGTTTATTTTGACGTGATTCTAGGCATGGATTGGTTGTCCTCATGTCATGACATTTTGGATTGTCACACCAAGACTATGACATTCGAGATGTCGGTATTTCTTAGGATTGAATTGAGAGATTCTCTGGACTATGTTTCCAGTAGAGTGATCTCATATTTGAAGGCCCAACGGATGGTCGGGAAGGGATTTTTGGCATATTTGGCCTTTGTGAGGGATGTTGGTGTTGAGACTACTACCATTATTTCTGTTTTGGTAGTACGAGACTTTCCGGATGTGTTTCCTGCAAACCTACCGAGTGTGCAACCCGATAGGGACATTGATTTTGGTATTGACTTGGTGTTGGGCACCTAGCCCACTTCTATTCCTCTATATCTCATGGCACTAGGAAAGTTGAAGGAATTAGAAGAGCAACTTCAGTAGCTTCTTGATAAGGGGTTCCTTAGGCCTAGTGTGTCGCCTTCAGGTGCACCGGTTCTGTTTGTAAAGAAGAAGGATGGTACCATACGGATGTGCATTGATTATAGGCAGTTGAACAAAGTTACAATTAAGAACAAGTACCTACTACCGCGCATTGATGACTTATTTGACCAGCTTGAGGGAGCTAGATTATTCTCTAAGATTGATTTGAGGTTTGGGTATCACCAGTTGAACAATCGGTATTTTGATATCCTAAAAACGGCATTTAGGACTCGCAATGGTCACTACGAGTTCCTTGTTATGTCTTTTGGGTTGACTAATGTCCCTACAACATTTATGCATGTGATGAACACTGTATTCCGGCCATATCTTAAATCTTTTGTCATAGTATATTAATTATTATATATTGGTGTACTCACGTAGCCAAGAGGAGCATGCGCAGCATCTGAGGATTGTACTAAAGACTTTAAGAGAAGAAGCTTTATGTTAAATTCTCCAAGTGTGAGTTCTGGCTTGATTATGAATGTGGTATCTAGTGAGGGTATCAAGGTAGATTCGAAGAAGATTGAGGCAGTTCAGATTTAGCCCAAACTGTCTTCAGCTACTAAGATTAAGAATTTTCTTGGCTTGGTCGGATATTATCACCATTTTGTGGAGGGTTTCTCGTCCATTATTGCACATTTGACTAGATTGACCTAGAAGGGTGCTCCATTCAGGTGGTCGGATGAGTGTGAGGAGAGCTTTCAGAAGCTGAAAACTGCCTTGACCATAGCTCTAGTTCTAGTTTTCCCTTCAACATTGGGTTCATATACGGTGTATTGTGATGCTTCTCGGATTGGTATTGGGTGTGTCTTAATGCAAGAGAGTAGGGTGATTGCTTATGTTGCACTCCAGTTGAAGCCCCATGAGAAGAACTACGACATTCATGATTTAGAGTTGGCAACCATTGTTCATCCATTGAAGATTTTGAGGTATTACCTCTACGGCGTGTCTTGTGAGGTATTTACAAATCATCAGAGTTGCAACACTTTTTCAATAAAAGGCTCTAAATTTGAGACATTGGAGATAGTTGGAGCTGTTAAAAGACTATGATATTACCACATTGCATCATCTTGGGAAGTCTAAGATGGTGGCTGATGCCTTGAGTAGAAAGACGGTGAGTATGTATAGCCTTGCATACATTCCTGTTAGTGGGAGACCGCTTGCATCAGATGTTCAGGCCTTGGCCAATCATTTCGTGAGGTTAGATGTTTCAGATCCTAGATGAGTTCTAGCTTGCGTGGTTTCTCGGTCTTCTTTATATGATTACATCATAGAGTGTCAGTATGACGACCCCTATTTTCTTGTCCTTATGGACATGGTACACCACACTGATTCCAATGAGGTTTCTATTGGAGATTATGGGGTGTTGCGAACGCAGGGTCACATTTGTGTGCCCAATATGGATGGATTATGTGAGTTGAATCTGGAGGAGGCCCACAGTTTGCGGTATTCCATTCATCCGAGGGCCTCAAATATGTATCGGGACTTGAGGAAGCATTATTGCTGAAGAAGAATAAATAAAGATATAGTTGAGTATGTG
Source organism: Nicotiana undulata (assembly GCA_005239495.1). Lineage (NCBI taxonomy): Eukaryota > Viridiplantae > Streptophyta > Magnoliopsida > Solanales > Solanaceae > Nicotiana > Nicotiana undulata. The sequence goes on along the minus strand of ML250310.1, from coordinate 15,048 downwards.
GCTCGGTGCTTGAACTGTCAACATGTGCAGTACAAGCATCATAGGTCAAGTTGTTTGTTTCATAGGCTTGAGATTCCTGAGTGAAAATGGGAGCGTATCACCATGGAATTCGTTGTTGGGCTCCTACGGACTTTGAAGAAAATCGATGCTATTTGGGTGACTGTGGATCAGTTGACTAAGTCTGCACATTTCATTCCGGTTGTGACTACCTATTCTTCGGAGTGGTTGGTTGAAATCTATATCCGCGAGATTGTTCGTCTTCATAGTGTGTCGGTGTCCATTATTTCTGATCAGGGCACTCAGTTCACAACGCAGTTTTGGAGGGCAGTGCAGTGAAGATTGGGCACACGGGTTGAGTTGAGTACAGTATTCCACCCTCAGATGGACGGACATTCCGACCACACCATTCAGATATTGGAAGATATTCTACGTGCTTGTGTTATAGATTTTGGGGTTCTTGGGATCAGTTTCTACCGCTTCTAGAGTTTGCCTACAACAACTACCAATCGAGTATTTAGATGGATCCTTTTGAGGCCTTACATAGGAGGCAGTGTCAATCTCCAATTGGGTGGTTTGAGATGGGGGAGGCTAGGTTGTTGGGCACGGATCTGGTTCAGGATGCCTTGGAAAAGGTCAAGTTGATTCAGTATCGGCTTCACACGGCACAATCTAGACAGAAACTTTACGTTGATCGAACGGGTGGTGATGTTGCATATATGGTGGGAGAGAAGGTATTGCTCAGAGTTTCACCCATAAAGGGTGTGATGAGGTTCGGTAAGAATGGCAATTTAAGCCATCGGTATATAGGCCTTTTTGAGGTGCTAGAGAAGATTAGAGAGGTGGCCTACAAGTTTGCATTGCCACCTAGTCTATCGGGTGTTCACCCAATGTTTCATGTTTCCATGCTCCGAAAGCATTATGGCTATCTGTCTCATATTTTGGATTTCAGCACGGTTAAGTTAGATGGAGATTTGACTTATAATGTGGAGTTGGTGGCCATTTTGGATCGACAGGTTCAAAATTTGAGATCAAAGAATATAGCCTCAGTGAAACTTTAGTGGGAGGGCACACAATTGAGCAGGCTACTTAGGATACCGAGCGAGAGATGTGAATCATCTTTCCAAACCTATTTGAGACTACAGGTATGATTCTAGACCCATTCGAGGATGAACATTTGTTTGAGACGGGGAAAATGTAACGACTCAGCCGGTTTGTCACACCCTAACCTAGGTGAGTCGTGGCTTTCACTCGGTGTCGTAGTGGCCCGAGCAAACAACTTTGCAACTCTTGAATGTTGGACGTTACCTAGAACATACATAGGCCAACATGGTCGTAACTCGTAATATATCATAGGTGGCCAAGCATCACATCAGCTAACCATCATACTCAAACCATCAATACATGTTCGGGCCGAGGATGCCACTCTGAGTATCAATACTATACATCCCAGAAAGAAAACATAAATGAAAGTCGACGATGCCACTAACATACTGTACATATTGAACATGTGTCTACAAAGCCTCTAAGAATATCTGGTATCAAAAGATCATCGGGACAGGGCCCCGGCCTACCCTTAAGTCTATAACAAAATCTGATATCATGACCTCTAGACTCGGCTATACTCTGGAAGAGATGGAGTCTTACCGATTTCCAACTGAATATCATTCATTTATACTTTGAAGGCTCGTCAAATTGATTACTTGCAACTTCATGCATGAAGTGCACCTCCCTAGCAACGGGACGTTATTATAATGAGATGTACCAAGTATGTAAGGCAGAAAGCAATACATATAAATAAATTCTGAAAACTGAAAAGCATGAATGAATACAAAAATAGTCTACTGAACTATAAGAATAAGAGTAAGCTTACCACGTATTGCATATTGACTTACTAGATATCTATCACTTGGACCACATGGTCCTTCGATCTGATTGAAAAAATCAACCTACCATAAGATTCTGAACTATTTCTATCAATTGTTGCTTAGTGATCTCTTATTGCATCGTCTTTGTTACTTATTATAAGAATACAATGTGGCTCTTATGCGTAGCAACGTATACCATCAGTAATTCACACTACAACACTACTATCTGATGGCACGTAGGCGTAGCAAAGCATACCATCCGTACGGCTCAAAATATTCGGGTCGTACTATGCGTACATATGGGACCGTCCATAGACAACCTTTATCTTACCTATGCGTTTCATAGACCGTCCAAAGGCTAACCTTCATTATCCCCTTACGCATTCATAGACCGTCCATAGGTAACATACTTATTCATAAATAACATTACAACAACATGCAACTGTCAATATCTTACAAGCTAGGTACTCGTGTCTATAACGTATAACTTCTTCTGGTACTTTTGGTAACTCTTAGTTCATATTCGGCAACTCGTAATCCCTACTCATTAGCTTTAAGGAAACTCATAACTACTCTTATATTTATACATCTGTTGTGACATACTAGTAAAAGGCTTTCGAGATTCGTATAATCTTGCCTTTACAAATTCATTAGATACATTGTAGGGCTCGTATTACATATTGTTTCAAGAAACTCGTCACATTCGTTAACTCAATCTCTACTTCCTTTAATGTATGTAATCATTACTATTTCCGCATGCGCATGATTATTCTAGTTAGTCAGTACAATGTGTTTCATAACTTATGTGACCTTACGTTCTTCTACATACGATCTATTCTTCATTTGTTAGTTTGCTCATTCACGACCTTTAAATTTACGGGGAGATTCTTGTTAAGCAACTAATCACATCTCTTAATTTACATCTCTCTCTTTATTAGCATTAGGGATCTTCCTTAACTATCTTCACTAACTAATAAAAACTAATTCGGCCATTTGATAAGATCATAGGCTCTATACGTAATTTCTACTCGTGAGCCATTTATAATTTACCATTAAACGAAGGCTATACTTCTCGTCGTAGACTTAACATAAGTTCCCAGATGTCTCTACTTATTTCTAGGAATTATCCATGGACTACAACTACGAGTAACTCATTTCTTATCTATATTCACTTTTGAAATATTATAGGCTCTTAACCAGTCAACATAGAAAATACGCTAGGACTCGTCCCCTTGAACCTCTTATAAGGGTGACGTCACTACGGAATCGCGCTGGAAGAAGAAAGGGAAAGTCTTATATACCTTTAATTCGATCCTTCGACGAAGATGGTGGGAAAGTCTCCTATTTAATATAATATACACCAATGAAAGTAACAATACTATCAACAATAGTAACACATCAACTAGCTACCACGCGACAAGCTTGTTCTACGGCAAATCGGATAGCATCTCCCCCGTTTCTTTCACCTCCCTCAAGGTCACAATATTAACAATAACAGGCCACCCTTAATCCATATATCCAGAAACTTAAAAATACGAGAACTTCCCATCAATACAATATAACAACAACAATAGGGCCAACGTTAAGCTTAGAAATAGCTAGTTTACGATAAACCGAGTGACAAGCTCAGTCCTTAAATAGGAACAATACACTAATCTACACTTCTTCTTCTCATCAAGTTACATACTAACAACAACAAAACGCTCACTCACACACACACACACATACATACACACAACTCCGTCCACAACATCTCATCAAGTTTTATATATATATAATCTCCCAAAAATCCGGCCACAACACCTCAAAACAGTCCAACATGGTATCACAACTTCTATACGTCTTTTGATTGTTAACTCATAACTTCTAGATTCAAACAGCTTAGCTAGGGATTAGATATGATCAACCATATGTAGGATAAGAAGAGATTAACTTTAAGCATCAAGAAAAAATCCAAGAACAACTCTTCTTAAACTTGAAAGAACTCACAACACATCAAAAACATCATATAAGTGATCTCCACCACTTCTATAACACTTTTGATGAAGAACTTAGGTGGTTTGGCCTTGGATTTGTGTATGAATCTTTAGGATATGCTTAGAGAGAGTCTAGATCTTCTTGGAGGGTTTTTTTGTCGAAAGTGATATTTAGAGACGAAAGTTATAACTTTATATAACAAGGTAAGTTTCCACCGACTTTGTGGGCCCCAAGGAAGCTGCTTGCGCAATCTCACATGCGAATATCTCTCTATTCCGACATCGTATCGACGAAGGGTTCAATTCTTTGGAAATTAGACTCGTCGATATTCAATTTGATGGGTGTATATCCCCGTAACTCAAAATATATTTATATAAAAGCTCGGTGGCATTAGACCCAAATTTAGGTCAAATTATAAATGTAACTTGCGACAACTTTTGTCGTGCTTTGTTTTACAGCTTGTTTGACTTAAAAACTAAACATACAAATATTATATGATTCAATTACCTTAAAACATGACCTCCTTAGTATATTAAGCAATCCTAGTTTACCCCAAAAGTACGAGTTATAACATCTTCTATTCATTTAACCTCCAACCCTCACGATACTTTCTTAACACTTGTTTTACCCCATCATTATCATTGTAAAGGTCCTTAAGCTCTCCACCTTATATTGATTCACTTAAGATTCATTGTAGCATGAAAGTATGGGGTGTTACATCCCCCCCCCCCCCCTAATAATATTCGTTCTCGAATGTTAACTCTTAGAGACTTGGTAAAATTTTGCCAAAGTCTCTTTTGAACACTTGACTAAAACCAACTTGCACGCAACCAAAAAATACACTATACATGCCACACAGGGCCAATATCTTTAAATGGAAACACTTGTCCTCACACGGCTATTTATCATGAATAAAGCAAGATACAAATACAAGTTCATTCAACACTCATTGTTTATGCTGATAGAGTTGTAAATAATATCGAATGATGGAAAAAGGTCGGCATCTTATACCACAATATTATCATCTTCATCGTGATTTTTGTTTTCCTTACACTAGAGCACTCATATAGGGACATTATCAACTTATGGATATTGCTTCTACCAGATACTCACGCTCCTCTGATTCAATCCTATTCAATACGTTCTAATAATGTTCAATATCTATAAATTTGGCTCCCTCTTGGCCCTCTTACTCAGGATCCTTATTGCCTTACTCATTGAGATTTCTATCTCACACCTCCTTAAGAAAGGTTATCATCCTCATTATTAAACCTACAATGGTCATTATTTAATGATGTTACTGAATTTACGTAACCTAGATCTTACTATGACTTATATCCCACTTCGGGAGTTCAAAGATGTCAAAGCCACGCTCGTGCTTATTACCTTATCTATTCTTTCTGTCTTTTAATTCTACTTTGCAACAATGTACCTTAGGTATGACATGCTAACTCTATTAACAATAAAGTTACTAAATCATTGAATAATACTATATATATATATATATATATAGTATTATTCAATGATTTAGTAACTTTATTGTTAATAGAGTTAGCATGTCATACCTAAGGTACATTGTTGCAAAGTAGAATTAAAAGACAGAAAGAATAGATAAGGTAATAAGCACGAGCGTGGCTTTGACATCTTTGAACTCCCGAAGTGGGATATAAGTCATAGTAAGATCTAGGTTACGTAAATTCAGTAACATCATTAAATAATGACCATTGTAGGTTTAATAATGAGGATGATAACCTTTCTTAAGGAGGTGTGAGATAGAAATCTCAATGAGTAAGGCAATAAGGATCCTGAGTAAGAGGGCNATATATATATATATATATATATATATATATATATATATATATATATATATATAAACCTAGTAGCACAATTACACATACTCTCGTTCTAAAATAGGTAACATACCTAATTGCCTCTAAGATAGGGGCTAAAAATCCCATTGATCTCCCAATGCATACATCTGATTATTGGTCCCTTTTAAGCTTGACGCTCTCCTTCTATCTCTGCCCAGCTGAAATGAAGGTACTGAGCCCCTAGGTTGCCCTGAACGGTTGCTACCCTCATAAATCAACATCGGACAGTTCTGTGCTATATGACCTGGGGTGCCACACCTGAAACATGCATTCGTACCTCGTAAGCACAGTCCCTCGTGTCTCCTTCTATACTGCTCACATAGAGGTGGTTTCATCAATACTCTCTTGATCTTGCACTCCTTGTGCCCTTGATCCATGACATGTTCTCAACTGGGGACTTTGGCAATATTTGGTCTCCTCAGGCCTAGATATTTTCCCCATGCATGGCCTCGTCTCTTCTAAGACCTATTAATGCTTGTTTCCCCTACATACCCGTCAACTGGTATTTCTCTCTTACCTTGTTGCCTTTCTCGAGCTTGTTCTAATTGTTGTCGCTATTTATGCTCCTTTAGATTATGGGCGAAAGCCTGAATCCGAGACATGTCCATATTGTCATTCAGCGAGGTTTTGTTACAAGATTCAACTAACTCTGGTGCTAGCCCTGCCACAAACCGATGTATCCTGGCTCGCATCGTATCAACCAAATATGGGGCATACCTGGCCAACGACTCAAACCTGAGGCTCTACTAGCGAACGCTCATGTCACTCTACTATAGGGTTAAAAACTAATCAACCTTGGCTTCCCGAATCTCCAATGGTAAGTAATGGTGTAGGAAGGATCTGGAGAATTCTCACTACTTTACTGGTTGTGCATTCTTCCCTCTTTATAATTCCGATGAATTATTCTCGTAGCCTGAAAGCTACTAACTCCACTACCTACGTCTCGTAAGCATGCATAACTCGAAAGATCCTGTAAAGATGGTCAATAAAATCTTGGGGATCCTCGTACTGATCTGTCCTTGTGAACTCTAGAGGGCTCAAAGTAATAAACTCGCGGACCCTCAAACTTTCGAGCCCCTCAGAAGGTCCCACACTAGCTGGAACTCTAGTATCTCGTTGTGTAGCTACTAATTGGGTCAAAAGATGCACAACACTCCTAATATCCTGATCATGGTGGCGGTACTGGTGCTCTATGAAGCTCCTCTAGTGCTAGTGGAGTAGGGGATATTCGGGAAGGTGACTCAACTCGAACCTCTGATGGATCTACATAAATCGGCGGCCGTCTACTAGTGCCCTCCCCTCTCAACAGCTTTAACCTTCTGAGTAGCTTTAGTCATTCTTGTATCAGGCATCTTTGTACAACATATCGAATATAATTTAGACATTGACTTCTTATGGCTCAACTCTATATCACATGATCTGGATCAGAAAGATGGGTCACCAATCCTAAATACCTTCTAGCTTCCTATATATAAATGTGGTGCACAACACATCCATACACAAGCCTCTACTAGACACGACTTTGTAGACTCCCAAGGACAAATCTACTCTGAGACCAATTTGCCACACCCCAACCTAAGGTGGCGTTGCTGGCACTCGGTGTCGTACTGGCCCGAGCGAACCAATTTGCCACTCTTGAATGCTGGACGTAACCTAGAACATACATAGGCCAACATGGCTGCAACTTGTGATATATCGTAGGCGTCCAAGAATCATATCAGCTAGCCATCAAACTCAAAACATCAATACATGTTTGGGCTAAGGAGGCCACTATGAGTATCAATGCTGGACATCCCAGAAAGAAAACATAAATGAGGGCTAACAATGCCACTAACAAACTGTACATAATGAACCTGTGTCTACAAAGCCTCTAAGAATATCTTACATCACAACATCATCGGGGAAGGGCTTCGGCCTACCCGTAAGTCTATAATAAAATCTGATATCATGACCTCTAGACTCGGCTATACTCCGGAAGAGATGGAGTCTTACCGATTTCCAGCTGAATATCATTCAATTATACTTTGAGGGCTCGTCAAACTGATTACATGCACCTGCAGCATGAAGTGCACCGCCCCAGCAACGGGACGTTAGTACAATGAGATGTACCAAGTTTGTAAGGCAGAAAGGAATACATATAAATAAATTTTGAAAACTGAAAAGCATGAATGAATACAAAAATAGTCTGTTGAATGATAAGAATAAGGGTGAGCTTACCACATATTGTAGATTGACTTACTAGATCTCTATCACTTGGGCCACTTGGTCCTTCAATATGATTCAAAAAATCAACCTATCATAAGAATTTGAACTATTTCTATCAATTGTTGCTCAGTGATCTCTTGTTGCATCGTCGTTCTTACTTATTATAAGAATACAATGTGGCTCTTACGCATAGCAAGGTAGATTGTTCATAAGGCACACTACAACATTACTATCTGATGGAACATACGCGTAGCAAAGCAGATCGTCCGTACGGCTCAAAATATTCGGGTCAGACTATGCGTGCGCATGGGACCGTCCATAGCTAACCTTTATCTTACCTATGCATTTCATAGATCGTCCATAGCTTAAATTTCATTATCCCCATATGCGTTCATAGACCTTCCATAGGGAACATACTTATGCATATATAACATTACAACAACATGCAACTGCCAATATCTTACAAGCTAGGTACTCGTGTCTATAACGTATAACTTCTTCTAGTAATTTTGGTAACTCTAAGTTCGTATTCGAAAACTTGTAATCCCTACTCATTAACTTTAAGGAAACTCATAACTACTCTTAGATTTACACATCCGTCATGACATACTAATAAAAGGCTTTCGGGATTCGTATAATCTTGCCTTTACAAATTCATTTGGTACATCGTAGGGCTCGTATTTCATATTGTTTCAAGAAACTCGCCACATTTGTTAATTCAATCTCTACTTCCTTTAATATATGGAATATAATTACTATTATCGCATGCGCACGATTATTCTAGTTAGGCAGTACAATGTGTTTCATAACTTATGTGACCTTACGTTCTTCTTCATACGATCTATTCTTCATTCGTTAGTTATCTCATTCACAGCCTTCAAATTTATGGGGAGGTTCTTGTTAAGCAACTGATCACATCTCTTAATTTACATCTCTCTCTCTCTCTCTCTTATTAGAATTAGGGATCTTCCGTAGCTACCTTCATTAACCAATGAAAACTACTTCAGCCATTTGATAAGATCATAGGCTCTATACGTAATTTCTACTCGTTAGCCATTTATAATTTACCATTAAACGAAGGCTATATTTCATAGACTGAACATAATTTCCCTGAGATCTCTGCTTACTTCTAGGAATTATCTGTGGATTACAACTACGAGTAACTCATTTCTTATATATATATATATATATATTCACTTTTGAACTATTAGAGGCTCTTAACCCGTCGACATAGAACATATGCTATGACTCGTCCCCTTGAACCTCTTATAAGGGTGACGTCACTACGGAACAATGTTGGAAGAATAAAGGGAAAGCCTTAAGTAACTTTAAGTCGATCATTTGACGAATACGGTGGGAAAGTCTCGTCTTCAATATAATCTACACGAATAAAAATAACACTACTATCAACAATAGTAACACATCAATTAGCTACCACGCAACAAGTTTGTTCTGCGGAAAATCGGATAACATCTCCCCCATTACTTTCACCTCCCTCAAAGTCACAACATTAACAATAACAGGCCACCCTTAATCCATATATCCAGCAGCTTAACAATACGAGAACTTCCCAACAATACAATATAAAAACAAAAATAGGGCCAATGTTAAGCTTAAGAATAGCTAGCTTACGATACATCGAGCGACAAGCTCGGTCCTTAAATAGCAACAAAACAATAATCTACACTTCTTCTTCTAATAGAGTTATATATTAAAAACAACAACACACACACACACACACACATACACACACACACACACACACATATATATATATATATATATATATATATATATATATATATATATATATACGTCTTTTGACCGTCGACTCATAACTTCTAGCTTCAAAAAACTTAGCTAGGGATTAGATATGATCAAACTTATGTAGGAGAATAAGAAAAATCCAAGAAAACCTCTCCTTGAACTTTAAAGAACTCACAACATATCAACAACATCATATAAGTGATCTCCACCACTTCTACAATACTTTTGATGAAGAACCTAGGTGGTTTGGCCTTGGATTTGTGTATGAATCTATAGGATATGCATAAAGAAGTCTATAGTTTCTTGGAGGTCAGATTTTGTCGAACATGATATTTAGAGACGATAAGTTATAACTTTATATAACAACGTAAGCTTCCACCGACTTTGTGGGTCCCAAGGAAGCGCTTGCGCAGTCTCACGAAAATACGAATATCTCTCTATTCTGACATCGTATCGACGAAGGGTTTAATTCGTTCGAAAGTAGACTCGTAGATATTCAATTTGATGGGTGTATATTCCCGTAACTTGAAATATATTTAGATAAAATCTCAGTGACATTAGACCCAAATTTAGGTCAAATTATAAATGTAACTTCCGACAATTTTTGTGTTGCTTTGTTTTACGACTTGTTTGACTTAAAAACTAAACATACAAATATTATATGATTAAATTACCTTAAAACATGACCTCCTTAGGATATGAATCACTCCTAGTTTAGCCCAAAAGTACGGGTTATAACATCTTCGATTCGCTTAACCTCCATCCCTCATGATACATCCTTAACACTTATTTTACCCCATTATTATCTTTGTAAAGGTCCTTAATCTCTCTAGCTTACATTGATTTTCTTAAGATGCATTTTAGAATGAAAGTATGGTGTGTTACATGGTAGTTGTGAGTATTGTATCCATGTTCTCCCATTTATTGCTTATTTTACGCTCAATTGTAGTTATGTGACTTGTCAGGGTGGTTGTTTTGGTTCAGGGGATGTTTTGGAATGAATTGAGAAACTTGGTCCCAAGGTTAGAAGCTTAAGTTAAAGTAGTTGATCGGACATTGACTTATGAGTAAATGACTCCAAAATGGAGTTTTGATGGTTCTGATAGCTTTGTATGGTATTTTGGACTTATGAGTATGTCTGAATATTAATTTGGAGTTTCGTGGTCATTTTGGCTTGAATTGGCAAAATTTAGAAAGTTGAAACGTTTAAAAAGTTGAGAAGTTTGACTGAGAGTTGACTTTGTTAATACCCGGCTCGGATTTGGGTTCCTAAAGTTGGAATAGATACGTTGTGTCATATATGACTTGTATGAAAAATTTGAGGTCAATCCGAGTTTGTTTGTATGTTTCGGTATCAATTGTAAAAGTTGGGACTCTATCAGTTTCAATAGGCTTGAATTGGTGTGCAATTCGTATTTTTGATATTGTTCAATGTGATTTGAAGCTTAGACTAAGCTTGTATGATGGGTCCCGAGTGCCTCGGGTGATTTTTAGATTGAGTTTGGGACTTAACAAAATATGCTATGTTTCAATTCTAATGCAACCGCACCTACGAGGATTTGGCTACAGGTGCGGAGCCGTAGAAGTGTGCGGTCTTGAGTGGATTTGGGCAGTGATCGCAGGTGCGGAGGTTTTTCCGCATCTGGAGTTAAGCAATCGCAGAAGAGGAAGGCTTCTGCAGGTGCGTTATCGCAAGTGCGGGGCTTGGACCGCAGAAGCAGGATTTGGGCCACAGAAGCGACTGGTCAGGAAGTTTAATGAAATCCCACATAAGTGAGCTTTTCTCCGCAGAAGCGGCTGGTGAGCCCGTAGAAGCAGAAATGCAGGACAGAAAGATATAATCGAGGGTTTTGAGATTTCTCTCATTTTTGGACTTTAGAAGCTCGCTTGTGGAGAGTTTTGAGAGGGGTTTCACTATATTTCAAGAGGTAAGCAACTTTTGATCACTTTTATCCGATAATATTGAATATCTATGGATTTCCCACCTAGATTATGTATTTTTTAGGTGAAATTTTGGGGATTTTTGGTCTATGTATTGGAGGGTAAGATTTGGGGATGTGAGGTTTGATTTGTGATCGGAATTATATGATTTGGTATGGCTAAACTCGATATTAAATATGTGTTCGGATTTTATAGATTTGTTGGGTTCCGAGGCGTGGGCCCGGGATTGACTTTTTGGGTTGAAAAGAATTTAGCTTTATCATATGGGATCGATTCCTATATCTAGTATTGATTATATTGATCTATTTGTGACTAGATTCAAGTCGTTCAGAGGCCGATTCTCTAGGCAAGGGTTTGGTGGAGAATTGAGTTTCGCACTTTGAGGTAAGTAATACTTCTAAACTTAGTACTGAAGGTATGAATTTCTTAAATACGTTCTTATATGGTTGGTGTTGAGGTGACGCACATGCTAGGTGACGGGCGTGTAAGCGTGTGCATTGGTAATTATGACTTGGTTAATTCGGTCATACTGTGTATTTATTTAGTCTTATTTTATTTGTATAATTCCTACGTGTTAGAGTGATAGTTATGATTCATGTTAGAAATCATGTTCAGGCTATGTACTTGTTATGTTGGAACCCACCGAGGTCATTTCTACTATTGAGTTATTTTCTTAAACTACAATTATGTACTCAGTCATGTTTATTCATATGCATACCACATCTCAGTCTATGTTATCATTTACTGATATATCATATTATCATTGTTTGAGTTGAGTAGTATGTGACTTATGAGTCTCTTAGACTAGAGAGATTGATGATTAAGTTGGGTCTGAGAGCCAGATTGTGAGTGTTAGGTGGATCGGGATGCGTGTCGCAGCAGGCCTTATTGGCTTATTTATCGCAACAGGATTTATATTAGCACTTGGGAAGGATCCGCCCCTCCGAAGTCTGACATACCTGCAGTAACCTAACGAGCATGAAACACACACTTAAATATGCTCGCTAGTTGAATATAGTATAATATAATATCATATCCACAGGCATTGGAGTTAAATAATATTATCGTAATTTGTAGCTAGATTACTATCCAAGATGATCAACAATTCAGATTTGTGTGATTTAAAAATAAAATTAACTAAGAGTCTAAACTATTGGCTAATGACAATCGACGCAAGTAATGAGCAAATAAGGTTATCAATTAGGAGAGAATATGATTGATAGGATAGGTGCAAGACAAATGTTTGGAATCTAACTCTAGATAATTCACTTCTAATGTTAAAGTGAGTATCTTGAATTCACTTGGTTAGTAGTTCAATTTTTTAGTACAAACTCCTCTCTCGATTAAGTCTCAACCTCACAAGATGAACCAATTATAAGCCTGGTAAATATATGCAAGAATTCGTAGTGGATTGGTCTTTAGGAGAACCTTTCTCGATTATCCTCCTAACTAGGTTTAATCAACTATTCAACTATCCTCTTTCAATTACTAAGAATAATTAATGACTTCAACCAACAAAATATAATGCAAAGATATTACAAGTTATGTCTCTCTCGATTACATTAACAAGTGAATATAGATGCAACGATTAAAATATCCAAAACTATTCAATGCATAAAACTAGAGTTAATATCCGCAAACAATTATCAATACAGCAAATCCATCAAACCCAAAAGAGGACTACTCCACATACATGGAGTAATTCATCACAGATACGTTTAAATTAAAGGAAAACATAAAACGATCCAAACTCCTGTCTTGAGTGAGGATTGAATGATGAAATCCTTGTGCTTTTTCTTCTCCACCTCCTCCTTATCTTCCTTAGGTCTAAGATGTGTCAAAAGTACAGAAATATCATTTTTTTCATGTATTTATACCAAGTAGGGTCGGGCCTAGACGAAATTCCATTTTCCTAGCCGAAATAGGAAAACTTGCAAACTTATTGCATTTCAAGCACCGCACTATGCGTAGCATTAGTTATTTTTCTTGACAGACCCCAAAAAATCCAGTCACTGAAGTTGATAATTTCTGACAAATTTTTACACTGACGCGTCCCCCAGTGCGCTGCATTAGTGCATTCTTTCAGCAGTTTGTTTTCCTGGAATTTTGACGTCCAGAAGTGATCCTTGACCCCCGAACATGATCCCAGCTTATTCCTTTGGGATTTTACTCAAACTTCAAAGCTCAAAATCACTCGAATTCATTCCATAACATCTACATAGCTCGAAATCACTCATACAAGGTATAAAACATGAAATAACTACAAAACTGGCGATTAAAGCCCAAACTCAATTAAAGTTCAGTAAATTTGTGTGCAATAAGCGACTAAAATATGAGATTATAACCTACCATCATGACCGCAGGCATAGTGCTTTATAAACACGTGATTTGGTGAGGGGCATTGATGTCAAGCACCCGTACAGTGTTGATTGATTGTGTGTGATGAGTGAGAAATGAGATAGACGGATTGAGCACTCTGAGAGTGTGAGTACTTGGGATTATCATCGTGATACATTAGATTTGACATGCATATTTGACATGTAGGCATAGAGATGTAACATTCCTCATGCTAGTTGTACTTGGCATATTTTATCAATGTTGGGATTAAATTGTTGAACTTAAAAGCATGCCTAAAATTATGCAGCGTGTACGAGTTGAATATGGAAGTTTCTCTGAGTTATTACTGTCAGTATCTTGTTATACCAGTGTTTTCATTATTTTAATTTGGATTGTATCTTTCTGAGCTCGTCAATACTTTCAGCCCAAGGTTAGTCCTATTACTTATTGAGTATATTGAGTCTTTTGTACTCATACTACACGCTGCACTTCGTGTGCAGATCCCGGTACATCTGGACGTTGTGATTCCTAGGGTGGAGCTAGTACCTGTTCAGAGACTTTGAGGTAGTTGTTATGACGTCTGTAGACCTTGGCTCTCCTTCCTTTCATTTTATTTCAGTACTGTTCTATTTTTCTTAAACAATTGTACTAGAGATTCAGACTATGTTGACACTTAGCAGCTCATGTACTCTCATGACACCAGAATTTTTGGGATTGTGGTAATTGAGTTGCAGTTATTTTTATCAGTTATTTATGAGACTTTTCACTGTTAAAGTTATTAAATCATGTTTTTAAATCAAATGAGTAGTTGTTATGTGATTGTCGGTTTATCTAGTAATGTGTTAAATTCCATCACGACAGGTTGTGATTTTAGGTCATGACAAATTCATCAATCGAAAACCTAAGCGTTAAGGGTTATGATTTTGAATCACATTGTATGTTTAATTGGTTATTAGTATTAATTATTTTACTTGTAAGTACTATAATGTTATATATATATATATATATATATGTGTGTGTGTGTGTGTGTCTGTGTGTCTGTGTGTGTGTCTGTGTGTATGTGTGTGTGTATGTGTGTGTGTGGG
>ML250309.1:0-38244 GCA_005239495.1 Nicotiana undulata | reverse complement strand
AATGAAATTAGTAGTATAATTCTCCCTGATCACGAATCAAACCTGTGACACAGGGGCTAGTAAAATAGCTCTGATCTCTCCCTGATCACGTATCAAACCTGTGACTCAGGGGTTAGTAAAATATAAGTGTAATTCCTCCCTGATCACGAATCAAACCTGTGACTCAGGGGCAATGAAAATATAAGTTCTCCCTGATCACGAATCATACCTGTGACTCGAGGGCCATGAATGCATCAATGCGTATATATGACGGCATGAATGCATATATATATGGGTAAATTTAGACACCGTGGTACCGACTCGCCCACACTCAACGGGATCAGATACTCACATCTCACTTGATAGCCAAAGTTAGGATTTTTATCATTATTATCCTCTTTGCTCACAATATTACCATGATGGAACAATTCAAGTACAAGAAGGAAATTTTAACCATCTTCATTTAGCTCAACAGCTCATTATCAAGACTTATTTCATTATTCAAGTATAAGAAGGAATTTTGACCACCTTCATCCAGCTCAACGGCTCATTATCAATTATATCAGGAGTAACACAATTACTCAATTGATGGAGTTCATAATTCTAATCTGAATATTATGTACATTTAATTCACAGCTATCATAGCTCTATTTCATCAAATATCAGTAATAACTTGTACAAAACATTAGATAATATCAAACAACAATTAGAACATGCTCGTGGGTCCTACGGCTACCTGATATACAGTATAGATGCCACGTATGGACTCTCGTCATGTGGTACGTACGTAGCCCCCTCAACGAGCACAATTAGCAAGAGCCTAGGGGACATTTCCCCCTTACAAAGTTTGGAAAGGAGACTCACCTAGATAAGTGCTCCTCCAGCCAACGGACAAATCAACATGACGCACGAATCCTCCGAATCACCCTCGATGGCTCGTGACTAGCCAAAAGCACATAATTATATCAATTTAGGAAGATTCGAGGAGGATTTATCAAATATTTCCTCAAAAAAACGTATTCTTGACGTACTTTGGAAATTCAACTCCGAGCCTCGGCGTCCGGAAAATTATAATTCTTGAAGGAACGCGCTCTACGTCGCCTAAGGATCAAGATTAACTCAATTAATCATCCCTCAATGGCCCAAAAATCAGAATTCACATTTTCATCAAAACCCTCTATTCTCCCCAACAATTTCTTATGAATTCCTATGAATTAGGAAGAGGAAATTCTCAAAGAACGGAAGAAATTGACATGCGGAGGGTTACGGAATCACTTACCAGAGTTTCTAGGCCGAAATACCCGTTCAGGAGCTCTTGGGGTCGTCAACAATGGAGGAAATATGATTTTTGGGAAAGAAATCACGACTTGGGCTTTTTAATGGGACTGCCCAGTAATTTCCGCACCTGCGGAATATTGGGTCGCGCCTGCGGAAAAAAAGCCTGGGCACTGGAGGATTTCTGGCACCTGCGGACATTGGATCGCAAGTGCGGACTCGCACCTGCGGAAAATTGTCCACACCTGCGAAGGCCTGAGCCCCTGGGGAAAGTCGCGCCTGCGGGCCTTTGTCCGCGCCTGCGGAGCCGCACCTGCAGAGAAAAGATCGCCCCTGCGGTTGGAGACGCACCTGCGAAGGAATTTCCACTGGTGCGAACCTCGCGCCTGCGGCTCATGGACCGCAGGTGCGGTCACACCAGTAAATTCCCACCAGCTATGAGTTTTTCTGGTTTTTGACCCCGATTGGGGTCCGGGAGACCAGTGGGCCCACCCGAGCCCTCAACAAATTATACCAACAAGTCCCAAATCACATGACGGACTTGCTCGAGCTCCCAGAACACTAAAAACATCATTCAAACAAAGAATCACTCTCCAAAACCCCTTAGATCAAACTTAGGATTTCAAGAAAAAATCAAATGGCTCATCAATACGCCGAACGAGTCTATGCTGCTCGGAATGACCCCAAATTTTGCGTACAAGTCATACGGAACTATTGCCAGTTACGGAATTCCATTCGGACCATGATATCACGAGGTCCAATTCCAGGCTGAATTCCAAATCACATGAAATCCTGAATTCCAATTCAGGTGCCAAAATACTCCCGGGTCATCAGAAACCCGGGGCGAACACACTCGCAAGTCCGAAATCATCATCCGGAGCTGCTGGATCTGTCAGAACTCGATTCCGAGGTCGTTTGCTCAAAATGCTGCTCGGAGCCAAAATCAGCCAAATAGGCTAGCCTTCAGGAACCAAGTGTTCCTGAACTGGCCAAATCACTTCTGAATCTCGAACTACCTGCCCACACAAGTCATAAGGCACGAGTAGTCGCTATGGGAAGAGTCATTCACGGGAACGGAGTCCCAACACACAAAACGACTGGCTGGTTTGTTACAAGATGTCTAGCTAAAAATATAATTTCGAGCTCTTATTTAGCTCCAGAGTAGTCTTGTATTTTTAGAACTGTAATAGGCGTTATTAGCATAAAAACAACACTAAAATGAAGCTGATCCAAGGGTCAGTTTATCCCAATTAAAAATGCTTAAATGATTATAAGTGATTGCCCAGTTTCTAAAATAGCATCAGGAGAACTGGACCTGACCCCTTCCCCAATGGGCAGATTCATTCCCGGTTGATGCATGAGAGCCCAATTTCGTTCAAGATTCAATGGTAACTGCAGTTCTGCACAGAGGCAACAATTAGCCTCTAATTGATAAATTCTTAGTATTCTGTTAAGAATCTCTTTCATAATACAAGTGATGTAACAGTAAGTTAGAGCATGTACATACTTATTTTTGGTGTTGTAATAAATTGGACTGGACATTATGAATTTAATTTTCAATTTGTCATTTCTTCTGGTTAACGTGACAACCCAGGAAGTTAGTTATATTTTTCTATAACTATAAACTTTTATGCCTTGTTTTTTTGTTATCTTTAAATATCCATGTAATATGACATGCAATATTTGATACTTAAGTGGAACCTGAAAACACTTTCTCATTCTGTATTTCAATTTGTGCAACCTATCTCAAAACCTGCAGATTTTCTTTACACGTGAATATTACGTTCAAAACAGCACTGCTTAGGGGTTAATAGGATAGAAATTATCTGAATCTGATTCTGATCTTTACATTGAAGTCGTTGGGCATTTATTTCTGCTAGTGTATTTGATTAATCATGCTTGGCTAAATTATTTAAACCACGTGTCCTACAAGCTGGCTACAATTAGGATTGGCTGAAGAGTTGAAACAATTCGGGGTCAAATATGGCCATAGCCCGAAACATGCTATATTTAGATTAATGAGATTCATTTTAGGCAAGCCTTTAGGTAGAGTGATACCTTTAGTGTAAAATTGGGTTAAATTAAGTATCATTCCAAAATTACCATAATTTACACTGGGGAGTGGCAACTCATGCCCTCGACCCTCAATTACAAACAAATAAAACGTACACAGCGACCACGGGTGCATTTCATGTGACGTGTTTGCCATGTAATCAAAAACAATAAGTGCACGCCATCGTGACTTGTTTAAGATAAATTCATAAACGTCCTAATTGATCTTAAAACTAAGACACTCTTTCAAAAGTGGAAAATATAAAGAATAATCTAACGTCGCCTAAAATAGGCATTATAAAACCGTCACGACCATAGTCTAGACTACGTAATCCACACTCGGGTGCTTCAAAACTTCAAATTATAATAAAATCGCGTGTTGTAATTACGGGCGCATTTCATGTGGCGTAATTGTAACATGTAAAAAAGCATAACGAGTGCACGTTCTTGTGACTTGTTTTCAAGAAAAATGCGTACCTATCAAAAGCGGCTAAATTTCAAAGAGTTCTTAAACATACGATAGGCTAGAACACGTAAATAATCGGATAATTTAGGCAAAATATTAATAGTTAAGCGACCGTGCTAGAACCATGGAAAACGGGAATGCCTTACACCTTCTCCCGAGTTAACAGAATTCCTTACTCGAATTTCTGGTCGCAGACAAATCAAAACAGAGTCAAATCTTATCGGTTTTGGGATTTTCGAAATAAAACGGTGTCCCGGAGCATCGTCAAAAAATCCAGGTGGCGACTCTGAAATAATAAATAAATTCCAAATCTGAATCATGTCACTTAATTGGGAAAACTCCCTTATTACCCTTTGTTAATCCGGGTAGTGAAAAAGGAGGTGTGACAGCTCTGGCGACTCTGCTGGGGACTGAGAACCCAGAATCTCTGGTTCAGGGTTCAAGAATTCGAGCTTATATAACTATTATGTTTTGCCTCAATTAGCGAGCACAACCCTAAAAGCCTCCTACCCGAAGTATTGAGGGGCCGTATTCCCAAGGTTGGTCCATTTTCCTTTACTTCAAAACTTTTGCAAAAAAATAAAATAATAATAACACTTTTTCGCGTTCAGTCAAAACCCTGTATGGCTTTGTTTTCTAAATCAAAACATTTTAAACAAATGTGCAGGATGAATGCAGTTGAAAACACTCCCTCAAGGGCTGTCGAGGAAATTCCCGTGGGACTCCATATATGGTGGAGCGACCTGGGGGAAGTTAGTAGAAAGTCTGCCATAAAAGCTTTGGGCGGACTCACTGGACTTCTAAAAATCAAAGCCGAGGTTGGATATCGTCGAAGCTTTAGTGTCATTTTGGGACCCCGCCAACAACGTGTTCCACTTTTCAGACTTTGAGTTGACACCCACGCTAGAGGAAATAGCGGGGTATGCTAGTCTCGGTGACAATTTTAGAAGCCGGTATTCCGTGGCACCCAGGGCGGTAACTCCGCATAAGTTCTTGGATTTGTTGAACATCAGTCAGGACACTCAAGACTCACACCTGGAGGAAGGGTTCTACACTTTCTATTTCCTGTACAAACGTAATGTAGATCCCCGGGGCTATGAAGCTGAAAATACTGGTCTGACTCACCACAAGAACCAGACTAAATGGGAAGCCCGCAGGGGGTTGGCTTTTGTTGTAGCATTCCTGGGCACCTTAATCTTCCCCACATGTGACGGACTTATAGATATCGGACTGGTAGGGATATAGGACTTCATGATGAAGAAGAGTAATGGCACTCTTATACCCATGATCTTAGTCGAGATTTACCGTGCTCCGACAGTTTTCCTGTCAGGAGGAACGTTCTTTGAAGGGTGCAATCTGCTCCTACAGATTTGGATGATCGAGCACCTCTGCCACCGCCCAGGTTACATGAACTACGGCTTGACCGGTTTGAATTGTATCGAAGAACACGGTACTTGGGTGGAGGGTCACAAATTTCTTGAGGGAACTGAGGCCTGGCACTCACATTTGAGTTCATTGACTGCCGACCCAATTGAGTGGACTTTCGGATGGCTCCCTGTCAGCGAGGTTATCAATATGTCCGCTGAAGTGTTCTATCTTTTGTTAATGGGTCTGCGGAGTATCCAGCCATATGCCCCACATCGGGTCTTACGGCAATTGGGTAGACAATAAGGCATTCCACATAATGAGGACCTAAGCCAACAAGCCATTGAGTTGTGTCCGAGAGCTACATTTCCGAAAAACAGGGTCCATCAGATTTGGAATCAGTGCAGATTCTTAGAGCCTCAGACTCGGGTAAGAAACTTATCTCAAGGGGAAGTAGAGCCAGCCTATATTTCTTGGTATGGTAGAAGAGGCCGAGAGCACCAAGAACCAGAGCGACCTGCAAAAAGACCTCACGTGCAACATTTTATTGAGCAGACACAAGAACATTGGGGTTGGCTAGAAAAGGAAAACAACTACCGGGCTACAATAAGTAAACTGGAAGCCCAGATCCGAGAGCTCAAATTTGAAAACACTTTACAAACTGCTACAGCCGAAGGGGAAAGAAAGAGGATGAATAAAGAAAATGAAACACTCAGAGCTCAAATCCAGAAAATGAGGATAACCATTGAAAACCCCGAAAGAAGTAGAGCCGACGAAAAAATTGTCACCAATCTCAGGCAAAAGTTGTGTAGTTATGGTGACGACTTGGACAAAGCCGAGGAATATTTGACTCGAGCTCGAGCAATGTTGGCAAATAATGCAGAAGAAAGGGCAGAATTCGTGCAAAAATTGAAGAGAAAGCATGACCAAGAAGTTCTGGGTTTGAAAGAAAGAATGGCCACCTTTGAAAACGAAATGGCCAAACAAGCACAAAGGTTTAAGACAGAAAGAGAACAGTGTTATGACATGATAGCCCAGTTGGAAGAAGAATTGCGACAATGGCAAAAGCAGACTCACAAGGACGCCCAGGCTTTAGAGGCAAGATCTCAGCAGATCGGGCGTCTACTTCAGGAGAAAGGTATCATCAGGCAAAGGGTCTGGGAGATAGCTGTTTTACATTGTCACCAAATGCTAGGAATGCGAAGATATGACTCGGACCACCTTCTTCTCAGCGGTTATGATCTTCGTCAACAAGATAATGGACGACCTCTATCGTCTCCAACAAGATATAGCACGCAGGCCCGTGGCAAGGCCGAATGATGCCCCACGGGTCCCTGAAGCAATGGAAGCACTGATGTATTTTTGATATTTTTCGAGTCTGTATTTTATTTTCCTGCTGTAGTCTTGTCTAAGTTCATTGTAGTTTTTGCATTTCCAAGAAAACATGTCTTAAGCCTTTTTGTAGTTTTTAAAATTTCAAAAGAAGTGTACTGAAGTTTCTTATGAAGTTGAAAGTATTTTATCTAATGAATGAATGTCTCAAAAAATGATTATTTCCTTCCTTCGGATTTATCCCTTGAACTACGTAATGATCTAATTCACGCGGCGCCGTGATACGTAGGCAATCCACATAGGATTCAATCATAATCTTAAGAAATGAAAGTGAGTGAGAAATAAAAGAGCAAAAAATAATACAATGAAAGAAAGAAAAGAGTGATAGAGAAAGACAAAAGGATGAGAATAGGATAAAAAACGAGGGAAAGATCAAATCCAAGAAAATAAAGCCGGGATGAGACACACAACTGTTGCAAGTGTTTAATTGCCTAGGTGCATTGCATACCCTAAACATTCGATTCTCTATGTGATAAAATGTTTTCGACCTAACGTTTTGTTGGTTCACTCTTAAAAGGTGGTTTTCTAAGGTGGTTGGTTTTTGCGGTAACCTGGCTTCCCATCCTTACTTCACTAGATCAAAAGGAAGCATAGAAATGACATCCAAAAGCCACTTATAAATCTTTAACTCTTCTGTGGAGGACCCGAATCCAGTCATCCCAACGTCTGAGTTAGCCACAGCTGAAGAGAATAGGATCCTGCGTTGCCGCATACTAGAAATCTGGATCATATTTTAGCTTGTTTTTAAGTGCATTTATCTGGTATACTTATGGAATTTTGATGTTTTGCAGTGCTTGAGGTTTGAAACTCAAGAACATGTAAAAGAGATTAAAAAAAAGCTGAAAAGGATAAGAAAAAGACAAGATGCGATCGCATAATCAACAGGGGGGACCGCATATCTACTATGCTGACCGCATATCTGCTATGCGGACCGCATAATGCGCAGGTGGACCGCATAGTTCAACAGATTATTTGGCAAAAATTCAAGTGCAAAAATGCGGTCAATTATGCGATCGCATAACTGGTTTGCGAGCCGCATAATGGACCGCAAACCTCCAACGCCAAAAGCTAAGCTCAGAAATGCGATGCAATTGTGCGGTCGCATATCAACAACGCGGACCGCACAACATGAATGCGGTGACGCACCTGGAAACTAGGGTTTGTATCTGTGATGGCTCCGTGAAGAATGCGAACCGCATTCCTGTTATGCGACAAGAATGCGGTCGCATAGTTGACCTGGAAGGACAATTTTGTCCATTTTTCACCCCGAGTTTTAGCCCACTAGGGGTTTTGTGGGGAATTCTTGTCTTGTTTTTGAGCTACAACATACTCTTTGAATATTCCTCTCTTTTGGAAGCTTTAGAAGTGAAAATTCTTATATTTGGTAAGCTTTATAACATTTATTACTCTTATCTTTTTGTCTTTAAGCATGAGTAGCTAGTTTAAATACTAAGGTTGTGGACCCTAAATGGGTGTTATGTTATTGGGTATTTAACATTCAATATATATATAATGGTTGGTTGATATTTATTTACTTCTCATTCTTCATTTATTGTTGGTGGTTGCAAACATTAACAAGTGCCAGTAATTCTTTCTTTGCTTGGAAAAGTGAGTTAGGATTGGTAGGAGTAAATATCAAAGACTCAAGGCTTTAAACCTTGTTTAATAGAATCACTTAGGAATAAGTGAGTTTTATTTGACATTAACTGATTAGTCTTTATTGCAACTCTTTTATATTTGGGAAAATCATAAAGAGGAAATATTACCCAACTGTTGGAAAATATTGGACAGTCATTTAGAAATCATTTGCATATCTGAAGGACCTTCCATTAGAAATATATTATATTAATACCTATTAGCATTACACTTCATTGAAGGGACACAACCTTGGTTTAGTTAATCATATTAATTACAACTTTAATAAATCATACTTGTCACTATTGCAATTAATTTATTACACAACCAATTCCCATATTCTTGTTAGATTAACAGAGTAGAGATATGATTTAAGTTAAGATTCACACTACCAAAGTAATCTTTTCACGCCTATTCCCTGTGGGATTCGACCCCAACCTTGTTGGGTTATTATATTTGACTTCGACCGCTGTACACTATTTTTAAGGTGTAATTTGAGCGTATCATAGTATAACCGACCCAATGTACTCAATAAGTATTATAACTAACCCCTTCGAGGTAAAATAAGCAAGAATTATAAATGATACCTACTATAACCCGTATAGTTTCATCAATTTAACAAGTATAGAACAATGATGTAATCAGGTCATAAAGCCCTGAAAGAACTATCTCTGTGTCGGTGTGTACAATTATTGAAGTTCTCTATTCAGTCAATGATACATCATAATAAGGTGATTTTCAGGTAAATCACCTAATTAACCATGAAAATGGCATGGAATATGAAATGCAAATCCAAACAAGCACTGTCAAGACTTTCCTTAGCCTTTCCACATACGTACCATACCACTGATAAGTTTTCCTTAATATCCGCGTGTACACCACCAAGAGAGAAACATGAGAGGGTGACACTAGGGGGATGGATCCTTATCCCCACGCCGCACAGACGACTCACGTGCTACGAATATCAACCACACATACAACTCACATGCAAATAATATCAATATATGGATATGAACAAATAACTCACATGTTGCACAAACATCTCACGAGTCAATAATATCAACTGCACGGACAACTCACGTGCCAAAAATCACAATCTGCCCTGCGTGGTCACAATCTACCAGTCCATATCATAACTCACAGAAAGCAAATATACAAGTACATGTACATGATCAATGATTATCAAGTTTCATACTCCTGGACTGGCATAAATAACATTCTATAGTGTAGGCATGTTCAATGTGTGCTATCACCACTAAACAAACAATTTCATCATGAAATAGCAGTTTATCGGGTTCAATCGGGAAAATAACCTCAATGAAATCTCAAATGTGGTACAAATAGCTCATAGAGGGGTACTGTCACAACCCAAATTCCCTCAGTTGGGTGTCGTGATGGCACCTAGTATTAGGGACTAGGTGAGCCTAACATTAACGGAAATAACAACAATATTTGACCAACATTTGACAATTTCAACATAGAAAATGCTTTACAAATTAACAAATCCCAAAATCGATAGTACAATTCATAAGCTCTACTGAGTTACTAGGAGGTATACAAATAAAACTGTTTTGAAATAAGGACAAACAGTATAAACACAACATCAGAAGGTGACTACGAAGCCTGCGAACGCAGTAGCAGGTTTACCTTGCGTCTCCATAGCAAATTCGTGCAGCTAGCTAACGATCGACATACTTTAAATTACCAGGATCTGCACAAAACATGTGCAGAAGCATAGTATGGGTACACCACAACGGTACCCAGTAAGTATCAAGACTAATCTTAGTGGACTAGTGATGACGAACATTCAAGACACCTACTGGACTAAATAACCCGAGCGAGTATAAATGTAGAACTAACATAATACAATATCTCTATAAAACTACGCATAATGACAACGATAATATGGCACTTGCAATGAGAAATAAAAATTACAATTAACAGCAGATCACAACAAGTAATAACACATTAAGGTAAGGTGAATACAATCTAAATCCAGTCAACACAATTAAAAGAAGGGCAGGTAGCAACTAGATGGAAATAACCATTTGGCATCTTGTGAACCGTAAACACTTGGCATCTTGTGCTTTCATTACAACTAATAACTGCACGGATGACACAAGTGCCAATAGAACCCTTCTCCCGTAGAGGCAAATAGATGAGGGTGTATAGAAGTGATCAATAACATCGGGATTAATTTTCTTGAATCATTAGGGGTTATTAACTACGTGTATACTTGTGCCAGTGTTCTATCACAGTTCAGGCAAACTAATAAGAATATAAACAATAAATGACACACAAGAAACAATCATCACGAAATGAACACGATATAACTCACACAGGGTGAGCACACCACTACACAAATAACAATAATAACAATGCTCACAAGCCATCACAAGTCATCACAATTAATCCCCGACATAGACCCATTTGTCTCGCCACGTGCGCAATAATAAAGTAAATGCCCTCCTTGTCCCGCCACATGTGCATAGTAATGTTCCCACCTTGTCTCGCCACATGCGCAAACCATATATATAGCCCACCTTGTCACGCCGCACGTGCAAATATCAATAGTAACAATAGCATGGCATAAACCTCGTATGACACAATAAAATCTGCTCGGCATAAACCTCGTGCATAACAATGACAATTGCACGGCGGAAACCTCGTGCATCACAACAACAAGTAAAACAACAACAATGACAATAACCAAGAGTACGACAAATATGTCAACTCAGAAATTCTAGAACTCTAAGAAACGGAAGAAATGAACTCACAAGGAATGACACAATAGAAAATAATGATGCCACCTAGCAATCACTAAACAAGGAAGAGATACTGTGTGGCAATGACCTCCACATAAGTGCTATTCAACAACACGGGAGATATCACGAGCCAATAATTTCAATAAGGATAAGGCAACTATGATAAAGGATAACTAACTTCATTTAGGATTCAGCAGTCACGAAAAAAAAGCACTACAATTACAATTAAGGATAAGCAACGGAAAGGATAATTGTCACGCCCCAAAATCGGGGGACGGGACCGGCGCCTAACCGAGTGACCATGTCAAGCAAGCCTTATTAGCCTTTCAAGTTTGTAACGCCCCAAAACCAAGGAACGGGACTGGCGCGTAACCGAGTGACCCGGTCAAGCAAGCCTGATTAGCCTTTCCTACCAGACTCGTTTCTCCCCGTGTTTATAGCATACATTATTTACATGAGGTAGAAAGAGATAAATTAAAAGCATATATATTCATAACATTAAGTCCATTTTCCTCTTTCAGCGTTACCAATGTTAGATCTTCTAAAACATACATACTAATTACAATATTCACGATACGGAAACACGATTACGATTGAATCCAACAATTACCCAAAATAGATATATACACAACCCACATAAGTGTCTACGGAACCTCTAAGAGTACGAAGAAATAAACAGAGATTTGCCGGCGACAAGGCCCCAGCTATACCTCAAGAAGGGACAACATGTACAAAGTAGATCAACATGTAACTACACATGGCCCCGGGAGGAAATGGGGCTCACCAACACTGCTGAAGGGAGGAGGAGAAAACACCACTATCGACGATCGATGCTACCTGCTACAGAACAACCTACATCTATTTAAAAACATGTAGCGCCCCCTGCAAAAGGGACGTTAATACCATTGAATAATACTAGTATGTATGAAAAAACCCTACTCTAGATAGGATAAACATCAACATGCAATGATACAAATAGAGACATCATATAACAATTCACCGAGGTAAGGGAAAACATCAACAAGAGTCACCATGTTTCTTATCCTATTTTTCAATCTTTTGGTTAATATTCTTTTAGGTCCATGTATTAATATTATTACTAAACCACTATGTCATTGTCACACGGAGTCCGATATTGGCCAGACCGGCTAAGCCATCCTAGGTGAGGCACCAACAACATCATATCTCATATCATCATCGTGGCATTATCACACGGAGTCCGATATCTCTCCGGCTAGGCCATCTCAATTGAAACAATGAGGCAATAATCAATATCAACTCATATAATCACCGTGGAATTTTCACACGGAGTCCGATATCTCACCGGCTGGACCATCTCAACTGAAATAGTGAGGCAATAATCAATATCATATCTCAATCCGAATGTCTCCATGTGTACGGCATGGAGTCCGATCCTGGCCCGATCATCTAGGACATCTTACCCTAGGACATCACCCATCATTTCTTTGATCTTTTAGTTCACTTTTATCATTTCAATTTCTTTATTCACATCTCATATCGTTTCACTCTTGTGATTCGTATTTCATATCATTTCAATCCTTTGATTCATATTTCATATTGATTCGATCTTTCAGATCTACCAAAACTATCACATAGGAGGATTTGCACATGTAGTAAAATAAGGAGCATAATGATCACAAGTCATACCCTTAAATAACATAATGATATGGGAGTAACATAGAACGACATAGAAGCAAGAATTTCCCAACTTGAGACATAAGGCACATAAATTCCATAGAGAAACAAACAAGAAAATTATACCCGGAAAGTGAACACCAATAGGTTTATCCTATGAAGATAAGAGTTATCCATACATACCTCGATTTGGGATTTTTCCTTAGATTTTTACCACAATTCACCGGACCTTCTAGCACCTTCAATCTAGTTCACAATGTGGCATAATTGAACGTAGAATTAGGAATAATGATCATGTCTTGAACTCACTTGAGCATTCTATCAAACACTAGGTGTTCCTCTAGATTAAATTGCCTCTTTTTAGTGAAGGATTACTCTGACCCATTTCCCTTCACTAGATTATGACTAGTTGGTTAAATGCATGCAAGGTTCCTACCCCTATCTTCATGAACTCACCTAACCATGTTTCATTTTAACAAAAATATGGAAATTAAGGTTTGTGGGGTAGAAGCTTACCTCTTGTGGTGAAGAAAATGGTGTCCTACTCGATCAATTCAGGCCAGAACAGTGATGGAGGATCAACTTGATGTAGTTGGGACTCTCTCTCACTAGAACCCACTCTCTCCTCTCGCTATTTTATCATAAAATAGTTAAAATTATGAGGGATGGGTGTTATATTAGGCTGGGGGTCGGGTTTTAAAAATTAGGAAATAGGAGCCCCAATGCAGATTTGGGTTCCGTAATGCAATTGCATTCCGGGTATGCGGTCCACAAACCTGCTGCATTATTGGCCTTCAGCTGGGCCAAAAAGAAAAGGGAACTGCCCAGGTATGCGACAACTTTGCGGTCCGCATACCTGTTATGCGATCGCATAGTGCGCTGCATGATTCCCTCCGCAAAAACTCAGGTGCAATAAGCGACAACTATGCGGCCCACATACATGATATGCGATCGCATTTTGGGCCGCATAGCTGTCCTCAAAATGGACAGCAGTCTGTCCAACTATGCGGCAACTATGCGGTACGCATACTTGATATGTGATCGCATAGTGGACCGCAGGTTCGCACACACAGAAAAAATTCTATCCTCTAAGTCCTGAGGTACTTTTCACTCCAAAAAGGTCAGATTTTAGTCAACATGGGGATTTGTCCGGGCATCGTTTTTAGTCAAACATTATACGGGTCTTTACAATAATCATAGCCTTAATTAAGGATAAACAATTACAGAAGAGATAATAATAATTTCAATTAAAGATAAGTTGTTAGAAAAGGATGGCATGGCAATCGAAGAGGCAACAACTTCCGTTAAGGCACACAAGAGTCAAATAGGAAATAAGAGTGGAAAATGAAACAATTAATTCAAAGCAAAACATGTAGAGGTGAAACTAGCACATGGGGAAACTTAACATAATAAAACAACTTCATATCTAATGGACACAAGAACCTACCAGCCCTAAAAGGTCAATTTTTCCACAAATAACCCCGCGCACGTACTCGTCACCTTGTGTACAGGGACTTTACATGATACAATTAGAATAAAAGACTCAAATCCTAAGGGGTAGTTCCCCCACATAAGGTTAGGCAAGATACTTACCCCAAAGAAGCTAGACCGCTACTCTAAAATGAACTTTTCGAGTGAAATGACCTTTGGACGGCTCAAATCTAGCTAAAATAAGTTTAAAGCATAAATATAACTCATAAGAAACTATTCTGGATATTAAAGCATCAATCATTGTCAAAAACTAAAATTCAACCCAAAAGTTGACCTCCCGGCCCGCACCTCGGAATCCGACAAAATTCAAAAAATCCGAACACTCATTTAATCACGAGTCCAACCATACTAATTTCATTCAATTTCTAGTCTGAATGAATGTTCAAAACCCACTTATTTTCTTTAAAAATGTTTTTGATAAAAATCCTTAATTCTCCAATCAAATATGGATTAATCAAAAAATGAACTTCTGTAATCATATTAAAATATAAAAATTATAGTTACATACTGACCCCCATGAAAAGACGTAAAGAACACCGCAAATATCACCTCAATCGGAGCTCTAGATATAAATATATGCTCAACATACCAAAATAACGCAGTTTGATTTTTATATACTCAGGGATTTTTGCTCTTGCGACAAAAAAATCCGCACCTGCGCATTTCCAGCTGTAATTTTCGCTTTTGCGGATACATTTTCGCACCTGAGGGGTCGCATATGCAGACCCAACTTCGCATCAGTAAAGCATCAACACCAGCTCTCTTCTCCGACACTAGAATGAGCATTACTTCCTCATACGATGTCCAAATTCGACAATTCTTTTTGCTATGGTTCAGGAATTACGATACGGATTTAATGATTCAATCAAAAAAAAATCGAAGCTCGTTATATAAATTTGGTACCATTTATGCTTGAAGAAATGAAGTCGAAACATAAAAAAAGAGTGCAACACAACCAAATCTATTTGAATCTCACGCGAGCCCCTCGGGACCACGTACGAACATACCAATAAGTCCACAAACAGAACGCGGACATGCTCGAGGCATCAAATCACATAAAACAACACCAAAACTACGAATTGCGCCTCAAATCAAACTTAATGAACTTTCAACTTCAACAACTCGCGCGAAACATATCAAATCAACCCGGAATGACGTCAAATTTTGCATGCAAGTCTCAAATGACATAACTAAGCTAATTCAACTCTCGTAATTACAATATGTGCCCTATATAAACAAAGTCAACTCCTAGTCAAACCTTTTTACCTTCCAAAACTTCAACTTCCAATTTTTGCCAAAATACTTAAAATTATCCTACGTTCTTCCAAATCCATATCTAGACGCACCCTAAGTCCAAAATCACCATACAGGGCTGTTGGAATCGTCAAAATCACATTCTAGAGTCGTTTACCCAAAAGTCAAATTCCGGTTAACTCTTATTGCTTAAGCTTCCAAAACTAGAATCCTCCTTCTAAATTGACTTCGAATGATTCGGTAACTGAACTCGACCACCCATGCAAGTCATAACACATAATATGAAGCTTTTCAAAACCTTATGCCACCGAGTGGGACTTTAATTCTCAAAACGAATGGTTGGGTCGTTACATGTACAAATAGGAGAAACATCTTAGTTTGAAGCTTTACAATATATTCAAGGCATCATATAGCCTAATCACTACCTCGAGCATGTAAATAGTACACTGTGCATGCATATGGGCTACACCCTACACATATGCGCCGCTCATAACATGTATCTATCGCAAACAATTTAGGCATCTAGTTCCTCAACCAAGTTTAGATAAGATACATACCTCAAGCAAAACAATCACTCATCTACCAATCCCTTCCTGCATGAATCAACCTCCAGACAATCAAAATGTTGCCAAAATAACATAATATGATCAATAAAAGTCATAATAATTGAAGCCAAATGATAAAGCTAAGATCCTTAACCGATGTACGTAAGTCAATCTGGGGCTCGCACCCGACAAAATTCACAAATTCCAAACACCCATTCAATTACGAGGTCATCCATACCAATTCCAACCTCGATTTGACCTTCAAATCCTCAATTTTCACTTTGGGAAATTTTTACTAAAATTCCCTTTTTATTCATTTTAATTAACCAAATAAATAATAAAAACTAAGATAGAATCATGAATAATCAACAAATACGAGTCAAAATCACTTACCCCGATCCAAATTGTGAAAGTCCCCTCCAAAATCGTCCAAAACCAAGCTCTACAACTAAAAATATGATATAATAACTCTAACCCTCGAAATGTGATTTAAAACATTCTGCCCAAACGTTATACATCGCAAAGAACAAAATTTGCCCAGCTTCCAGAACCTCTTACGCAAACGTGACAGTACATTCGCTAACGCGAAAGCAACACGATTCTGGTCCAGGTCTTGCGAACACGAAGAACAAACGCACGCCACCGCTGAACCTTACCTCCCTTATATGCGAACACGTCACCCAGCTCGCGTTCGCGGTGAACAACCTGCCTCAAACTTCGTGAACGCATCCCTCAGCTCGCGAACACGATGCAAAAACCCCACCTTCCACCAACTAACTCTACGCAATCGCGACTATATCTTCGCGATTGCAAAAGAGGAAACCAAAAGCAAAGAAATCAGCAGTCCAATAATGAAGAAAAATAGTTTGAAACCCATCTGGAACTCACTCGAAGTCCCCTAGACCCCATCCAAACATACCAAAAGGTCATAAAACACAATATGAACTCACTCAAGGCCTCATATAACATCAAACAACACCATAAACATGAATTGCACATTGATTCAGGCCTAATGAACTAATGAAATTCCAACTTTTAAAAACTAATGCTGAATCATATCAAACCAATTCCGAATGAACTCAAATTTTGCACACAAGTCATAATTGACCCAACAAACCTATTCTAACTTACGAAAAAGAAATCCGAACCCGATATCAACAAAGTCAACTCTTAGTCAAACCTGTCAACCTTCCAAACCTTGAACTCTTCAGCTTTCACCAAAAATCATCAAATCAATCTACGGGCCTCCAAATCAACATCCAGACATACGCCTTACCACAAAAAGCTATCGAAACCAACAAAACTCCATTCTGGAGTATTCTACACAAAAGGTAAACTCCGATCAACTCTTCTAACTTAATCTTCCAACCTTGGGACTAAGTGTCCCAGTTCACTGTGAAACCTCCCTAAACCCAAACAAACCATGCCTACGAGTCACATAACAACAAATGAGCATAGAACAAAATGACCACCGTGTCATTACATTCTCCCCCTTACACAAACGTATGTCCCCGAACGTGTCTAGAATCATACCTGGAGTATCAAATAGGTGTGGATATCTACTCCGCATCTCCCGCTTGTCCTCCAAGTAGCCTCTTCAGCTGGCTAACCTCTCCAACAAACTTTCACTGATACAATATTCTTTGATCTCAGTTTTTGAACCAGCCGATCCAAAATGGCCACCGCCTCTACATCATAAGTCAAATCCCCATCTAACCGACCCGACTGAAGCCTAAAACATGTGACAAATCACCATAATACTTTTGGAGCATAGAAACATGATACACCAGGTAAACACTCGATAGACTAGGTGGAAATGCTAGCGTAAAGGCCACCTCTCGAACTCTCTCAAGCACCTCAAAGAGACCAATATACCGAGGGCTTAACTTGTCGTTCTTTCAGAACATCATCAAACCCTTCATCGGCAATACTCTGAGTAACACCTTCTCCTCCACCAATTATGCTATCAGTATAAATCTTCTTCGTAGATGGTGATGTATGAAGCCGATCCTGAATCAACTTGACCTTATCCAAGGCATCCAAAACTAAATCAGTGCCCAACAACCTAGCCTCTCCCGACTCAACTGGAGAACGACACTGCCTCCCATGTAAGACCTCATAAGGAGCCATATGAATACTTTATTGGTAGCTATTGTTGTTGGAAAACTCTACAAGCGGTAAGAAATAATCCAATGAAACCTTGAAATCCATAACACGGACGCGTAGCATGTCCCCCAAGATCTGAATGGTGCGCTCTAGCTGTTTGTCCGTGTGAGCATGGAATGTTGTAATTCACTCAACCCGTGTGCCCAACTCTCAATGTATTTCTTTCCAAAGCTTCGATGTGAACTGCGTGCCTCAGTCAGAAATTATGAAAATAGGCATGCCATACAAGCGGATGATCTCCTAGATGTTAATTTGAGCCAACCATTCATCATAATAGGAAGTTACCACCGAAATGAAGTGGACAAACTTGGTCAGTCTATCCACAATAACCCATATTGTGTCGAATTTCTTCAAATTATGTGGGAGCCCAACAACAAAATCCATGGTAATACGCTCCCACTTCCACTCAAGAATCTCAAGTCTTTGAAGCAAATCACTTGGCCTCTATTGCTCGTACATCACCTGTTGGCAGCACCCAGATAAATTGAATACCACAAACTTTGGGCCTTCTCAAGAATCAACTCACGTAACCATTCATATTGGGCACACAAATCCGACCCTACATCCGCAACACCCAATCATCTCTGGTAGAAACCTCCTTTGCATCACCGTGCTGCATCGTGTCCTTAGGACAAGTAAATTAAGGTTGTCATATTGACGCACGCTGATGCGCTTATACAAAGAAGACTGAGAAACCACTTAAGCAAGAACGTCCAATGCTTGCAGTCTCTCACCTACTGGATATATGCAAGGCTACCCAAACTCATAGCCTTTATGCTTAAGGCGCCGACTACCACACTTTTTAGCAAATCCACTAGGTAAGGTTCATAGGGCTAGTTTTTATACATATAAAAAATGAAGAACAAGTAACATGATGTCTTGCAAATATTAATAGAATGGAATGTGTGACTATTATTGCCCCTATTAACATCGTCGAGTAAGTGAAATTCTAGAATGGCATTATAGTTTGCGCTACAAAACCTATACTTTTGCAACATATCTTAGTAGTTAATATAATTTGAAAACATGAATACTCATAGTCTTGAACTTTGATGAATCTTTTGCAGTACATCACTCAGTTTCTTCAAAGCCTTAGGTTGTTGTGTTGGGTACTGCTTTCTTTGTGAAATCGATCCTAGCCTTTATCCCGTCGAACAATCATCTATAATTTTCTTGAATCATTAATTATACAATAGTATCTATAGATCACCCTCTATCGAGAAATATCGAAATGTCCAACTGCATTCTTCCCTGTTGTTCCTAAGTCTTGTCCTTAGTGTATCATGTACAATCCTTACATGTATATGTATGATCAAAGAAATAATACATTCCTTTTGTACCTTATTTGATGTGTGTAGATTGCATTTCCTCCCAGCTATCAACACTCCCGTAATATCATCCACACAGGTCTGTCCAGTTATAGCAGAATTAGTCAGTGTACTTGTATATATGCTTCATGACTAGATGTGTGACTTCCATGCTCCAAAAGGTGAATTTGTTTGTGCATTAGAGAAGAAATTGTTTGTCGAAACTTCATTATTGGATGAGCAGTGCACATAATTATGGTTTCCTGTAAAGGGGTATCATATTAGCTTATCCTCCATGCTTATGCTTATCCTTAAATCTTTTCCAAGGGAATGATCATTAGGTACTAATACCACCCATTGAAGTCGAGTCAAATCCTAAGGCATGGTCACAGTAACTTGTCATTCTAAAAAGAAAATCATGTTAGTAGTAAAAGAATCCATTATACTCCCCTCCTCATGGGTTTGAGTATAACAAATATAAGTATTGCCTCGATCAACCATCTTCTCCCTCCTTCGCACAACTCCTCCTTCCTTCTCAGATGTAGTACTCCTCATAAACATCTCCTCCATGAACTTCAATTCCTGACTACTCATATTCGTATGTACGAACATTGTAATTGATCAGTGTTTACAATCCGTGTACCTTGTACTTCCAATTCATCAGTGTATGTAAGGTGCTATCCATATACCATCAGTTATATCATGGAATATGTTTGTAGCAGGATGTGTGTATCGATGTTGCACGCAATATCTCAGCGCCTCTAGAATAACAATTGCCTCGCTTATTTATCAGTATCCTCCTGAATCTCTCTTCCTAAAGCAAGCCTTAACTCTCCCGCTTCATCCCTTTTGACAAATCAAATTGAACTCTTGCTTGGATAGACCATTGATGCCCCATCCTGGATTAGGTAAGTCTCATAAAACCTTGATAAACTTCGGCTTTGGAGTGTATGTAAGGCCCCGTAAAATCTTACCAAGGACTCGAGGTTTGTGGTGCCAGGGAGGCTAATGTGTAAGACCCCGTGAATTTCTATAGCTAATTTTAGCAATTTCGAGCTTAAGACTACATTGTAATTTAGACCCTAACCTCATGAGAATTACTAGAGTTGATAAAGGTTTTTTGGATACTTGGGGATAATTATTTTATTAATATTTGAATGTTGTGATAATAAGGAACACTTGGATGTTTAGTTCAATGCAATAAGACTAAAGAAAATACAATGAGCTACCTCCCCATAGCGCAACTATAGCATAGAAGGGAAGAAGAAAATATTAGCAAACTAGTGAGCAAAAGCCTCATAGCATATGGATAACACCAATTGAAAAATACTATACCGGGGCCTATTAATACTTGAGCGGGGAGAAAGAAAAATAAAAGAATTTCATGACTAGGGCTTTTCTCTCCATCACCCATCTGGCCAAGGCTTCCAATACACACTTAAGGGTGAGTTAGTTAAGTGTGTTTTTATGATGATTCCTATTCTCAATCACTAGTTACAACAAGGTTTTATATTGGATTCCATAGTATTTCTTCGAAATCTCAAGAACACCCCAAAAGTTGACTTTCAAGATTTGATCTCCAAGAGGTAAGTTTTCACCCTTAAACCTACATGCATGGATTTTTAGTGAATATATGATTAAGGAATAAGTACTAGCACTTATGAGATGGTGATTGGAAGTCATAAATACTTAAACTAGATTATTCGGTGTTATAAAGATTTTGTAATGAGTTAATTAGTGAAGTTTTGTGGATGTCAGTTCATTAGTGATTATATTTGTGCTAAAGAAGGTAGTTAGTAGTCAGAGGATATTGTATTATATCTTTTTGATGGGAAGGAGGGATTATTGGATGAAGAAACGCCATTACTAGAGGTAGTTGAATGGTATGCACTCTAGGTATTTGATAAAATGCCAAAATGAGCAAAAACCTTGACATTTTTACTAATATTTTTTCAATTGAATTATGGGGATGTAGATTAAAGTTGTAAGAGTAATGGCTAGTTATAATAGTACTAAAGATCTCCAACAAGGTATGTTGCCTAAACCTCCTTCTTTTTAGAATCGAATCCCTTGGTGTTCGTGTAATTGGTGTAAGTCCCCAAATTGATCATCATAGAATTGATTATTCCTAATGTGTGGTGTTGAATGATATATGTTCAGTATTTATTCTAAATGCTTTTTCATTTCATCTTTCCTTGTGAGGTTGTGTTCGAAATGTGGAATACGGGCTAAAAATGTCAAGACCTCATGTCAAAATTGAATAAAAGTTGTTATGCCAAATTGTATGAGAAACCTCTATGTGCTTAGTATTCACATGTTTGCTCCTATGTGTATTAATGCCTTACATGGGAGGCCTTATTGTTGTTGATGATAATGATATTTGAATCTGAAAAAGAGAAACTGGAATTATGAAATACAACTAAGTACCAAGAATTACATTATAATCAAGGCCACTCGTGCCAATGAATTGAAAATATGAGAAAGGAGTATGAAGTGAGATGATTGATTGAAAGGGTGATGTCTCAAAAGAGATGGCCTAGCCGATCGGGCCATGACCGGACGCCATGCGGCACACATGGTGGTGATTGTGCTGGAAATGATTAATTGAAATTGTGGTTATGGTTTATGTCTAAAAGGAGATGACCTAGCTGATCGGGTCGTGATCGGACTCCGTGTAAGAACACGGTGGTATTATGATTTATGGTATTTGGCAAATGGAGATTCCCTAACCTAATAAGATGGAAATTGACTTGAGAAATTATGTGATCCTTACTTGATGTTTTAGTACTGTTTGAAGCTTTATTTGAACTCATGTTCCCCCTTGTATTAATGATCATTCTTTTGAGATGGTGTTTTAGTTTTACATACTAGTACTATTCGACAGTACTAATGTACCTTTTTGCCGGGGGCGCTGCATATTTTAATGGATGCAGGTGGTTCCATAGGAGGTAGAGTTGATCAGCGATAGTGGTACATCCTCTTCCCAGCAGACTCGGTGAGCCCCACTTCATCTATGGGTCATGTAATGTATCTTTTGTTCATATAATTACCACGTATTGAGGTATGGACAGGGCCTTGTTGCTGGAACTATCATAACTCTCTTTTGTATCTTTAGAGGCTCCGTAGACGCTATGTGGGATGTATATGGGTGATAGAAAGGTCAAACGGATTATGTTGTGTTTTGACCTCTTGTTCCACTCAATAATAAGAATGTGTGTGTTTTGAAACTTAAAAATGCTGTAACAAATGAAATGATTTAGTATTATTTTCATGATCTTCCTACTTTCTAATTAATGAAATTATGCCTTCTCTTGATCATGGGTGAGTTGGGTAGGAAGTATCAAACATGCTTGCTCGACCGGGTCCACTCGGTCGTGCGCCGGTTGCGCTTCCCGAGTTTGGGGCGTGTAGTCTAGATATGTGTATATGCTAATGATAGACCACTAGTACTCCAAGAAGGTGGAAGGTTAAAGAAGGTAAGTTCTTCATACATGGCAATGTAAATGACTGGGTCAACGATCATAGAAACTAAGAGTAATGTTTGTAAAGGGATTTTATACTTGTTAAAGGGTTAGGGACAAGGGAAACCAAGGAAGTACTATATGTCAAATGTGAAATGTTGTGAGTTTTTTGAATGAGCTAATAGTGGATTTGCGATTTAACTAAAGTTCCAAGGCTTTAAGAAAGGCAGGACGAGTGGGAGAGATAAATGTGATCCTATAATAACTCAAGAGTGAATTGGAACTTGATGGAGAGCCTCTTAGTAATCTTAGAAGAAAAGAAGTGTTATGTGATACACAGATGAATACACTTTCCCATGGATATCCCTACAAGTATCGAGAGGTGAGCATGATGAATTCCCAACTAAGGGGAAGGACCATGTAACATACGGAAGAGTTCATAACTATTCATTAAATAGGAAGAATGAGGCGAGATGAAATGGGAAGGAAATCTATAAATTGAAATGGTCATGGTTATCGTAAAATAGTTCGTATCAGAATGGTTGACTCGCCTAGAGCACAAGTGTTAATAGAAGGTATAAAGGACTAACCGTAATGCAACCAACTTTGGTGAAACTGAATATCAACTAAAAGGTCTTGAGGGAGATCATGTCAACATATTACAATGGAAAGTGAGTCTACTGGTGGTGAAGTGGTGGTATGATAAGCTCAACAAACAAGTCACAATAATACTACGAGTTCATGGGAGGCAAACAAGTGCGTGGCACAATAAGGCTATTAACTATGCACTATGAGCAAAATGGATTCGGAATGCATATTCCAGTTTTAAAGAAAAGATGGTACCAATATATTGTCCATGCCAAAGGGCGATCAAAAATAGAAAGACAACACAATCTACCCAAAGGGCAAAGGAAAAGGTTCGAAACAGATTGAGAGAGGATGAACATTTGTTACCGCCCATGCATGTTTAACATGGTAGCTCTTAAGCCGCAATACTAGGAAACTCTATTGGTGGCTACAATACAGGGAATAAGTCGAGTTACTCATCGAGGATGGAATCAGGTGTACTAAGTCTTACACTTAATAGGAAAACCATAAGTTTTTGTTGATGAATTTATGAAGATCTCAAGTTTCAGAGAATGCCATATTCGGGCCAGTGACTCTTCTTGAATTGTATATATATATATATAAAGGTTATTGATATGTATTTTTTGAGGCGTTTAAAAGTAAAGTGTGATCGTGAGGATGCTCACAAGGGAAGTAGAGCGGTTTCTTAAATTCTATTAGGCACATAAGGGGGGAAAGAGGTTGGCTAAGAAAGGTCTGACCACAATGTTACCTTACATTTGATGCAATGTCGTAAAGGTTGATGTTATCAGGGTGCGTGCGCAAGCTAGAAGATGCTATTCATTTGAAACATAAGGTCCTATAAGAAAACTATTCGGTAATGTCGTTTGTTGAATTTTTGAAAGGGCAAGTTGCAAGTATTCACACAAGATTGTAACCATATCATGGAAAATATTGTAGAACTCGATTCCTAGGAGGTCTTATGTAAGAGAAAAGGTGATAAAGATGTTTCACTAATGATGCAACATGGTAAGGTGATAGTTCATGTATCTAGGAAAGTCAAGAATCATGAAAAGAACTATGCGGCACAAGACTTAGAACTTGCGGCGGTGATTTTTGCATTAAAGATGTGGCGTTATTATTTGTATGGGGTCCATGTGGATGTATTCACGGACCACAAGAGTCTGCAATACATTTTCAAATAGAATAAATTTAATTTGAGTCAGAGAAGATGGTTGGAGTTACTAAAAGATTATGACATCGATATTATATATCATCTGGGAAAAGACAATGTTATGGTGGATGCTCTTAGCCGAATATCTATGGGTACTTCGCTCAGATGAAGGCATATCAAAGGTTGTTGGCCAAAGAGGTTAATTGGTTGGATAGTTTGGGAGTTCGTCTTGTGGATTCTGGTGAAGGAGGGGTAATTGTTCAAAATAGGGCTGAATCATCGCTTGTTGTGGAAGTCAAGGAGAAACAATACAACAATCCATTCAATTGAAGGAGGGTATTCATAAACCTAATATTATGGCTCTTGGCATGGATGACGATACACTAATGTACCAAGGGCGGCTCTGTGTTCCAATGTAGATGGTCTCCAAGAAAGAATCATGACCAAGGCTCACACTTCTAGGTATTCTATGCGCCCGAGGTCTACAAAGATGTATCATGATATAAAGGAAGTCTATTGGTTGAATGATATGAAGAGGAATGTGGTGGACTGTGTGGAAAGATGTCCGAGTTGTCAACAAGTAAAGGTCGAACACCAACAGCCTGGTGGGTTGGCACAGAACATGGAAATTCCAATGTGTAAGTGGGAAATGATTAATATGGAACATGTGGTGGGACAACCATGCACTCTGCGCAATTTTGACTCAATTTGGGTGAATGTGGATCGACTCACGAAATCAGAACATATTTTTCCAGTTAAATCAACCGACACAGCAGAACAATATGTTTAGTTGTATATCAAGAAAATAGTCAGGATGCATGGCACTCCATTTTCTACCATTTCTAATCAAGGAGCACAATTCACGACTAATATTTGGATGAAATTTTAGCAAGGTCCGGGTATAGGTGAATCTTAGTACAACCTTCCATCCATAGACCGATGGGCAAGCAGAGCAGACTATTCAAATGCTTGAGGACATGTTGCGTGCTTGTGTTCTTGAATTCAAGGGTATCTGGGATGATCATTTTCAATTCATGGAGTTTGCTTATAACAACAACTTCCATGCTAGTATTCAGATGACACCATTTGAGGCATTATATGGTTGGAGATGCAGATCTCCCATTAGGTGGTTCAAGATTGGGGAAGCTAAGTTGATAGGGCTAGACCTCATGCATCAGGCTATGGAGAAGGTTAAGATCATAAAGGAGGGGTTGAAAACAGCCGCAATGAAGGGTATAATGTGGTTCGTCATAAATCTTATTCGGATGTTTGTCGTAGAGACTCAAAGTTCAAGGAATATGATTAGGTATTCTTGAATGTTCCCCCCATGAAGGGTATAATGCGGTTTGGGAGAAAGGGTAACTTGAGTACGAGGTATGTTGGGCCGTACAAAATCATTCAGACGATTGGTCAGGTGGTGTACAAGATTGAGCTACCACCCGAGATGTCATAAATGCACCCGACATTCCATGTTTCTATGTTAAAGAAGGTAGTTGGAGATCCGTCATCTATTGTGCCGATTGAGGACATTGAAGTTAATGAAGAAATGTCATATGAAGAAATAATGAAATTGCCTCCGTGAAGGTACTATGGCGAAACTAGCAGGTTGAAGAGGCTATTTGGGAGGCTGAAGAGGAGATGAAAAAGAAGTATCCTTACTTGTTTGTATAAGCTACATAAGCTTTTTATAAAACCTATTGCCTATGGATTTTTATCACTTGTTTAGTTAATGTAAAATTGCTTCTTTCTATATATATTATATGCGAGGCCACGAATGGTGTTGTTATGCCTTATGTTACGTCATTGGATTGTGTATATATGTATACGACTAAAATTGGAAAGACCGATTTAATATTTTTTCTGGCATTTTGTGGGCCATCCGCATGAGGCTCGAAGTGTTGAGCGGGGCCCGACCCCGAGCACAAACCTCGAGGCAATACGGGTCGGTGATTGCCACAGATAAGAAACCCAAGAACAAGCACGGCCGGGTCTGCAATGAAAGTACAAGTCCGTACCGTGACATTAGATAGTTGTACCAGCTATCTTATTTTGTAATAAATGCTTATGTACGATATATGTATTCCCTTTCCTATATAAAGGGGACCCTTATCTCTTTTTAGGACACATGATATTCAACACAAGGAACAAGAACATTCTCTGTTTTATTACTCAAACGTTCCATATTTTCTTTCTGTTAGCTCATTTACATACATTTATTGCATTTCATCATTTGTTCTTCATTTATAGCACATTGATCATAAATAGCATACTCCGAAGCCTATAAAGTTTGTTATAGCTTCATTGATCATCCAATTGTATCCCCGAGCCTCGACCTCATGGAACCCCCCGAGGCGAGCATCGAAAATCTGATTTGAGGTA
The DNA here is from genome assembly GCA_005239495.1 of Nicotiana undulata. Lineage (NCBI taxonomy): Eukaryota > Viridiplantae > Streptophyta > Magnoliopsida > Solanales > Solanaceae > Nicotiana > Nicotiana undulata. The sequence goes on along the minus strand of ML250309.1, from coordinate 11,315 downwards.
TCCCAGTTTTCTTATCTTCTATTTCATATTGTTTTTTACTCTATCTGTTTCAATCGCACTTAGCATCAACTACCTAACAACTAGTACTAAAATAAATCGCATATTCTTAGAACCACATAATCAAATATAATTGTAATTACCATTTTGAAGGTAAACAGTTTGGCGCCCACCGTGGGGCTAAAGATAATAGTGACTGTTTTGGTGTTGGTTCAATGAAAATGCAAGTTACTTTTCACGCTTCTTCTTGCCCAAGAATCTTTGATTTCAGGTCAAAATGTCTGACTCAGCGAATGCATACGAAAGTAGCAGCTTTAAGGACTTTGGAGAGAGTGATATAACCATCCCAAACACTAGTGTACCATCGTAGAACCTCGGTATCACTCTAGATCTAACTCTTGAGGACACAGACTCAAGCAATGACCAGCACGGCAATATCAGCTCTCACGCCGACATGGACGTGCATCGATAAGGCCAACATGGAGAACCGAAAACTGCCTCTCAAAGGAAAGGAGGGATCGATCTCCAAGTAATCTTCGAAATGCTCCAGGCACAACAAATAGCGATCACTCGGCTGCAAAACCATCAGAAAATATCGAGCGTATCAGCACTAGGGGGAGCCCCCCAAGCCCGACAAGTACCAGAGAGGCCGAAAAATAAAGGATCAGCAGCCGATCCCACCGTCGTAAGAATACTCGAGCACCTCATAGAAGAATAAAGTCAAGTCTCCAAGAGAGAAAGCCAGGGCCATGAAGAGAAAGGTATCAACCTTATTTCGAGAATCGAAGGAACACCGCATCGCGCTCCAAATCGATCTAAAGTTAGACCAAAGCCAAGGTTGTTAGAGGTCGGAAGACAAAGCTGGGTTTGGTAGGCACACGGAGCCGGCGAAGGTATCCCGACCGATCAAGTACAACTTCAAGAAGGGCGTTTCAAACATTGTATTTGCCATGAGTGAAATTAAAGGCACCAGATGGAAAAACCCGTGCTATCGTACCCTTCACAGAGGAACCCTAACCTAGTGTGCGAGTTCCACGCTACCCACGTACATAGAACCGAGGATTGCAGGCAATTCCAAAGGGAAGAAATCCGGTTAGCTAGCAGAGGGTATCTCTATGAGTTCGTCAGCAGCCGAATCATAAATCTTCCCCAAGGAAGGGCAACAGCTCGGAAAGGCAGAGCAGGAAAACTTTGGCACTCCGTTCATATGATCATTGGAGGAAACGAAATCCCTCAGGGACCTGTGATTAAGCAGGAAAACATATGAGCTGCAGCAGTGGGGAGGATTCGGAGCCATATGTCCATAGATACCATTACATTCAGCGACGAGGACTTCGCGACCCCGCCTCACCTGCATAACGATTCGCTGGTAATTTCCTTTCTCTTGAATAACGTTCAAATCAAATGCATACTTGTTGATCCAGGTATTTCAGCCAAAGTAATCAGATCGGAAGTAGTGGAACAACTCAGGTTGCTCAACCAAGTCATACCTACCTCACTAACCCTTAACGGATTCAACATGGCTGTCGAGGCGACGAAAGAGGAGATTATCCTCCCGGTTAATGTATCCAGGACAATCCAAAACACCAAGTTCCACATCATCGAAGGGTACATGAGGTACAACGCAATGCTTGGAAAGCGATGGATACACAACATGAGGGCAGTGCCGTCAACTTTCCACCGAATGATGAAATTTCCAATGGAAGGTGGAATAAAGATGGTATATGGAGAACAACACGCGGCCAGGGAAATGTTCTATATCGACAATGAGGCACCGGTGCCTATGCCCCCAACCTCGTAGGAACTAGGGGGGTTAATGATCCCCGAGGATGATGAGGAAGACTTTCTCACCCCCGCACCTTCGTCATACCCAAGGAATCGGACGCCACTAAATCAACAATCGAACAGTTGGAGCAGGCAGCCCTGGTCGAGCATTGTCCAGATCAAAAGGTATACCTGGGAACGGGTTTAACCCCCAAACTCAGGAAAAACTTCATTCAATTCCTTATTAATAACATCAGCTATTTCGCTTGGTCACATTTAGACATGATAGCGAAACTCCTCAAAATAGGGTTGATTAGGGAGGTAAAATACCCCGATTGGTTGGCCAATGTGGTGGTAGTCCCCAAGAAGGGGAATAAGTTAAGAATGTGCGTAGATTATAGAGACTTAAATAGGGCGTGTCCTAAAGATTCATTCCTGCTGCCCAACATCGATCGCCTGATCGATGCCACGATCGGGCATGAGAACCTCACCTTTCTCGATGCCTACTCGGGGTATAATCAGATTCAAATGAAACCCGAGGATAGTCCGTTCATCACGAAGTACAGTACGTATTGCTACAACGTCATGCCTTTCGGGCTGAAAAATGCTAAAGCCACGTACCAATGGTTGGTTAATAAAAAGTTTGAATGCCAAATAGAAAAATCCATTGAAGTGTATATTGACAATACGCTAGTTAAGTCCCTGCGCACAAAGGATCATCTGACCCATTTGCAAGAAACGTTCGATATTCTCAGAAGCTATAAAATGAAGCTTAATCTCGAGAAATGTGCCATCAGAGTAGGATTGGGAAAATTTCTAGGCTTCATGGTGTCAAACAGGGGGATCGAAATCAATCCTGAAAAAAACAAAGCCATCGAGGAGATCACGGTGGTTAACAATGTGAAGGCCGTGCAACGGCTGACTAGGCGGATAGCGGCATTCAGATGATTCATATCAATATCGTTGGATAAGAGTCATCATTTCTTCTCCTTGCTCAATAAGAAAAATAGCTTCAAATGGACTCACGAGTGCCAAAGTGCCTTGGAAGAGTTGAAGCAATATCTATCGAGCTCACCTTTGCTCCACACCCCAAAGGAGGACGAAACATTGTATCTATATTTGACCGTATCAGAGGTAGCGATAAGCGGTGTGCTGGTTCAGGAGGAACAAGGTACATAATTTCCTGTCTACTATGTGAGTCGGACCCTGGGCGATGCCGAAACCAGGTATCCCCTTTCTGAAAAAATTAGCCCTTGCGCTAATTAGCGCGTCTCTAAAGTTAACGCCTTATTTTCAATACCATCGCATTTGTGTCCTAACGACGTACCCACGTCGAAACATATTGCATAAACCCGAATGGCTATCAAATCCCAGATTTTGGTAGATTTTGTAGCTGACTTCACGCCCGCCTTTGTGCCCGAAGTAGAAAAAGAATTACTATTAAAAACGGGCACATCTTCCGGGGTATAGACCCTGTTTACTGACGGTGCCTCAAATGTGAAAGGGTCTGGGCTCGGTATAGTTATAAAACCGCAAACGGGCGGCATGATCAGTCAATCTATAAGAACTGCAAAATTGACTAACAATGAAGCCGAGTACGAGGCTATGGTTGCTAGTCTAAAATTGGCCAAAAGCCTCGGAGCCGAATTCATCGAGGCCAAATGCGATTCTCTCCTAGTGGTTAACCAGGTGAATGAGAGCTTTGAGGTCCGAGAAGACAGAATGCAGAGGTAGCTTGAAAAGACTTTAGTCACGCTGCATTGCTTCAAGGAGTGGACCTTAAACCACATACCTCAAGAGTAGAATAGCGAGGCCGACGCCCTCGCAAACCTGGGGTCGTCCAATGAAGAAGATGATATACTCTCTGGAGTTGTTGTTCAGTTAACCAAATCAGTGATCGAAGAAGGCCACGTCGAGATCAACTCCACCAGCCTGACATGGGATTGGAGAAAAAAATACATCAGTTATTTGAGAGACGAGAAGTTGCTCGCAGACCCGAAAGAATCAAGGTCCCTACGGACCAAGGTAGTCCAGTTCTCGCTCGACGAAATAACACTTTATACAGAAGGACCTTCGACGGGCCCTTGGCGGTATGCTTTTTACCGAGTTATATAGATTCTGTGCTTCGGGAAATCCACGAAGGTACCGGCGGGAAGCAATCTGGCGTCGATTCCTTAGTCCAAAAAGTGTTCAAAGCAGGTTATTATTAGGACAACATGGAAAAAGACGCCAGTGAATTCGTTCGGAAGTGCGACAAATGTCAAAGGTTCGCACCCATGATCCACCGACCCGACGAACAACTGCATTCAGTCTTGTTGCCATGGTCGTTCATGAAATTGGGGATGGGCATCATTTGACCCCTACCGACGGCACTAGGTAAAGCCAGATTTATTCTATTTATGACTGACTATTTCTCGAAATGTGTGGAAGCGCAAGCCTTCAAGAAGATAAGAGAGAAAGAAGTCATTCACTTCATATGGGACCAATTTCTGTGCATGTTTGGGATCCCCTCCGAGATCACCTGCGATAATCGAAAGTAGTTCATCGGAGGCAAAGTAACAAAATTCGTCGAGGATCATAAAATCAAGAGAATCATATCGACACCTACCACTCATGTGCCAGCGGTCACACTGAGTCCACAAACAAAACCATCATTTAGAACTTGAAGAAAAAGTTGGAAAGCACGAAAGGAAGATGGAGGGAAATGCTGCCCGAGGTCCTACGGGCATACTGAACCACTCCAAAATCGAGTACGGGGGAGAAGCCGTTCTCTCTGATGATAAATGAGAGGCTTCACTAGTCCGGATGGACGCGCAAAAATAGAGGATCAAGAGGTACTATAACAGGAGAGCAAACCTATGACACTTTGGAGTCAAGGACTTAGTCCTAAGAAAAGTTACTTTAAACACTCGAAACTCTAATGAGGGGAAGCTAGGCCCAAGATGGGAAGGGTCGTACCGTGTGCTTGGAGTGAATGGAAAAGGATCCTACAAGCTCGGTACCATGGAAGGCGAACAACTTCCGAGCAATTGGAACATATCACTGATCAAACGCTACTACTGCTAAGGTAAGGTTATGCCCCCGTTTCCTTTCATTTGTCCCAAGCTAATCTTTTGCATATATCCGATGAAAGACATCGAAACATCTGTCAGCTTTAAAAGGCCCATGGGTTGTCAAACGCATTTCACTCTTTTCGTTCGATCAAGTTTTATCCTCAAGAAGGGTTTTTACCGGCAAGGCTTTTAACGAGGCAACATCTATGTGTTCACCAGGAAAAAACATAAACAAGCATTCAAGGCTTTTCTCCAAGCAACCTCAAATGCTGGGGAACATCGCCCTGGAAGGTCGCCTCGGCAAACAAGTCAAAGTAAGCCGAATAAGGTTTCGGTAGGAAAATGATGTATCGGGCCAAACAATCAAATGAACCGTGTCCGCATAGAAGGATCGAGCCCTCGACGTTAAAAATGTGTATGCTTGTACCAAACAACCAAAGAAATATTTTCATCATTAGAACACTCTTATGGAACTGTACCAAACAATCGAAGGAATATTTTCACAAGGAAAGGCCCCAGGGCCAAAAAGTCCTCGATGCCTCGGGGACTATCGTTAACATCCACTTCATCAAATTGTCAAACCCAAGGTCCTAAGATTCCAAGCGGGCAACCTTGGGAGTGTTCGAAACTGTAAGACCTCAAGTAAGGCATGTCCAGATCATATTACCTTTTAAAAGGCACAATCCCGACTTCAAAGACAAGGCTATATATTCGAACTTGTAAGACCGCTAAGAAGGCATACCCTCGAATATAGTTGCTGAGGATGCGATACTCGGGACTAGGGGATGCCCGACCGTCACGATAAAATCAAATCCTTCGAAATTACTTCGGAAAGAACCTGTTAAATCGTGCTACCCTCGGCCTAAATAAAAGAGCTTCGATCGTTTTCATGTCAGCTCAAAAAATGAAAAGGCTTCGAAACAAGTTAAGCCATAGGGAAAAACCTTCTGAGGTTATCACCTATTGTCGCATAATGACTCATAATCGAGGTTCTTATCGAACCTTCGAAGAGTCGGACGAACGCAAAAATATCAAAGGCCTTAATTAGGATAAACATAGCCATACTAAAAACGCGTAAGAGCCTTGAAGCCAGCGTAAAGAGCCTCTGGGCTAATTCAAAACATAAAGGGTCGATGAGCCCGAGCCGTAACCCGGCTCGAGGACTGAGCCCGAAATGATTAACTAAAAATGCGTACGAGCCTTTAAGCCAGCGTAAAGAGCCTACGGGCTAATTCAAAACCTAAAGGGTCGATGAGCTCGAGTCGTAACCCAGCTCGAGGACTGAGCCTGAAATGGTTAACTAAAAATGTGTAAGAGCCTTGAAGCAAGCGTAAAGATCCTCCGGGCTAATTCAAAACCTAAAGGGTCGATTAACTCGAGTCGTAACCCGGCTCGAGGGCTGAGCCCGAAATGGTTAACTAAAAATGCGTAAGAGTCGTGAAGTCAGCTTAAAGAGCCTCCGGGCTAATTCAAAACCTAAAAGGTCGATAAGCTTGAGTTGTAACCTGCCTCGAGGACCAAGCCCGAGATGGTTAACCAGAAGTTCCTAAGGGAAGATGCATAAGAGCCTCCGAGCTGACACCAAAAGGCCTACAAGCCAATTAAAGATCACATCAACCCCATGAGCCAACGCATAAGAGCCTTGGAGCCAGCACATAAATATTCAAAGGCCGACTTCAAGGCCTAAAGGTCAATAATTTTAAGTCTAACTCGGGGGATAAACCCCAAACGATCGATCTTTGATCGTCAAGAAATTGTTCGTCCAAAACAAAGACCTAAAAGGTCCGTTCCGGAAGACAGACCTCAGACCGATGACAAATGGACATTACGATCTATTGCAGAGGCAGAGCGTTAAATGTTGAAAGATGAAAGGCTCCCAATATATGTATATGATGGAAAGTCAGGGAAGCATATCTACAAAACTTGTGCCCAAAACTCTCGCGAAAGGGACAATAGATATAAACACAATCTATAACCAGGCTCAACGACTTCCCAAGTGCAAGCAAGTTCCTCACTCGAGGAGAACGTACAAAGCCTTAAGGCTATCCCTACCCGCAAAGTTTGGGAGAATGCTAGATTATAAAGCCCAAGGACTATACGAGCCCGAGCAGGTCCTCATTCGAGGATTGTTTATCAAGCCTCAAGATTATCTCTATTTTGAGCTCGAGCGAATGCCCACTCGACCATTTACGACTAAAGGCTACCCAAGTTCGACTAAATACTTACTCGGGGACTGTCCTCAAAACTCCAGGACTAACCATATTTCGAATTCGAGAACATGTCCATTCGACTATCAGGCCCCCTAGGCTGCCTGAGTCAAAGAAAATCTTCGCTCGAGGGCTATCGACAAGCTATCTTTGCTCCTAAGAGTCGAGGCTCAATTCTCACCCAACTAGGGTTCAAAGATCCCAGCAACCCAAGTTCATACATAATCAGTCCCAGCTTAGTCAAGGGGGTAGCAAAAAACCTTAAGAGCACGATATTGGTCATACCGCAAGTCCGATATTCGGGCTAACTATCGGACTCATACACGCAATTTTTTACAAGCAAAGGCAAAATAAAATTCAGCACAGGAACAAAAAGAAAAAATAAGAATTCTCTTATATTAATAGGAGATATTTACAAATTCCACAAGATGTGCTTACACGTTAACAAAGAAGCATAAAACAACGGCCAAAAGACCTAATCTATCGCCAATGGCATATTCTCCAGGGAAGCGTCCTCGAGAGTCTCTTCCTAAAGAACCTCGTTTCGACCTTCTCAAGTAGCATCTTCGGGTCTCCCTTTTTTTGAAACAGCTGTAGGCGAGGAAAGGGCTATAGCCCATCAAAAAACAGAAGCTTTTAAGGGGCGGAGGAACATATGGACCGGTGAAAAATTTGGCAAGAAAGGGTCTCGCCAGCACTACTATTGTGAAGCCAGTTCTTGAGACATTGTACTGGTGTGGGATGCAAAAGTTAGTGTATATTGCCTCCTCGCCCCAAAAAAAGGCAATGAGAGTGAAGTGCCATACCCGGCTGAAGTTAAGACAGATGACCAGCGGTATAAGTACTCCGTATCTTCCAGCATGGAAAGCACTTGATGCCCTTCTCTCATTTTCTCGGGGCGACAACACATAAAACAACAACAACCACCCAATATAACCCCGCTCGGTGGGGAAGGATTTTGAGAAGGAAGCCATGGCCTGGCTCACTAAGCCACTGCCGAGCGACTTTGTGGACATATGCCTGAACCATAAAGACAGTAATATGGATATGGGTATGGAGAAGGAAAAAGATTGAAGGTTGTTGAAGGAAGAGTAAGTGAAGTTCAGGATCAAACAAACCCCCATTGATAGAAGTTCGGCAATCTTACTAATTGTGCAATCAATACTTCTAGGGAGACGAACCGGCAACACAATCATTAACTTTTGGAAAAATGAATCGGCAGTGCAATCAATGTTTCTAGGGTGATGATCCGACAGGACGTTTCAAATCACCTCTTAAGCTTGCGTCACGAGCATGACATCATCATAAAAGGGCCCCGGAGGACTCACATCAAGGTAGTTTCTTATCATTTCACTCTAAGAAACGCGGGGACTATCTGTATACGGCTAAAATTATGAAGATATTTTAAATTTATATTGGAATTTTGTTGGCCATACGCATGAGGCTCGAAGTGTTGAGCGGGGCTCGACCCCGAGCACCAACCTCGAGGAAATACGGGTCAGTGATTGCCACAGATAAGCAACCCAAGAACAAGCACGATCGAGTCTACAATGAAAGTACAAGTCTGTACCGTGACATTAGATAGCCGTACTAGCTATCTTATTTTGTAATAAATTTGTATGTACAATGTAGGGATTTCCCTTCCTATATAAAGGGGACCCTTATCTCTTTTTAGGATACATGATATTCAATACAAGGAACAAGAATATTCTCTGCTTTATTACTCAAACATTCCCTATTATCTTTCGGTTAGCTCATTTACTTACATTTATTGCATTTCATCATTTGTTCTTCATTTATAGCTCATTATTGATCATAAATAACATACTACGAAGCCTATAAAGTTCTTATAGCTTCATCGATCGTCCAACGGTAGCCTCGAGCCTCGACTCAAGGACCCCTCCCCCTCAGAGGCCAGCATCGAACATCTGATTTAAGGCATCCCGATTTGCTTATCTTCAATTTCATACTACTTTTACTCTATCTGTTTCATTCGCACTTAGCATCAACTGTCTAACAAATAGTACTAAAATAAATCGCATATTTTTAGGACCGCATAATTAAATATAATTATAATTACCATTTTCAAGGTAAACAATATGTTTTTAGGATGTGTTTCTCGGCCTCTCTGACAGATGGATGGGCCTAGTTACAAAGGAAACTCTAGCGAAGTTTTTGGAAATTTAGGGAGTTAGTCAAATTTGGGGTTGCTGGTGTGTGGTATGAAAAATGAGTTGCATAGTATGCTAATAGAGAGCCTTGATACTCATTCGAGGACGATGATGTTAAGTGGGGGAGGATGTACGGCCCCGTAAAATCTTTCCATGGACTCGAGGTTTGTGGTGTCAAGGTAGGCTAATGTGTAAAGCCCCGTGAATTTCTATTGATAATTTGAGCAATGTTGAGCTTAAGAGTACAATTTAATTTAGACCCGAACCTCATGAAAGTTACTGGGGTGGATAAAGTTTTTTTTGGATACTTAGGGATAATTAATTTATTAATATTTGAATGTTGTAATAATAGGGAAAACTTGGATGTTTAATTTAATGAAATAAGACTAAATAAAATACAGTGAGCTATCTCCCCATAGAGCAGTTATAGCACATGAGGGAAACGAAATTTTTTAGCAAACTAGTAAGCGAAAGCCTCATAGCACAAAGATAGCACCAGTTGAAAAATATTGTACCTGGGCCTATTATTACCTGAGCGAGGAGAGAGAAACATAAAAGGATTTCAAGATTAGGGATTTTCTCTCCATCACCTATCTAGCCAATGCTTCCAATACACACTTAAGGTGAGTTTTAAGTGTGTCTTTATGATGATTCCACTCCTCAATCACTAGTTACAACAAGGTTTGGTATTGGATTCCATAGGATTTCTTCAAAAAAATAAAGAACACCTCAAAAGTTGACTTTCAAGATTTGGTCTACAAGAGTTAATCTTTAACACTATAAACCTACATGCATGGATATTTAGTGAAATATGAGACCGGAATAAGTACTGGCTTTTATGAGATGGTGATTGGAAGCCATAAATACTTAACCAGATTTTGTAATGGGTTAATTAGTGAAATTTGGTGGACGTGAATTAATTGATGATTATAATGGTGCTAAATAAGGTAATTGTAGTCAAAGGATATTGTATTATATCTTTTTCATGGTAAAGAAGGATTGTTGGATGAAGAAACACCATTACTAGAGGTAGTTTAATGTTATGCACTCTAGGTGTTTGATAAAATACCAAAATAACCAAAAACCTGGAAATTTTTACTAATATTGGTCCAATTGAATTAAGTTGATGTAGATTGAAGTTGTAAGAGTAGTGGATGGTTTTAATAGGACTAAATATCTCCAACAAGGTATGTTGGCTAAACCTCTTTCTTTTTAGAATCGAATTCCCCGGTGTTCGTGTAGTTGGTGTATCATTATCGAATTGATTATTCCTAATGTGTGATGTTGAATAATACATGTTCTGTATTTATTCCAAATGCTTCATGATGTCATCTTACCTTGTAAGATTATGTTCAAAATGTGGAATATGTGCTAGAAATGCTAGACAAGCCAACGTTTGAACTAAATAAAACTCATTAACAACTAAAACGAACAAGATAACTACGGCATCGATGGTCCGCAATGTGAAGGTTAACAAATAACCAAAATATAACATAGCAATTTCGAAATAAAACCCATATACAAATCCCAGAACTGGTGTCACATACTCACGAACTGTCTAAGAGATTACTAAAAACAAAGGTCTGAAAATAAGTACATAGGACTGTCTTTGAAATATAAAGTAAGACAGAGCTGAAAGTGAAGAGTAGAAGGTGACGCCAAGGCCCACGAACGTCTGCGGGTCTACCTCGATGTCTCCTGTATGAACTGATGGGATGCTCCGACCGTCAGTGACCACCGGGTCCGGCTGCGTAGTCTGCACAACATAAAGAAGTGCAGGTGTAGCATCAGTACAACCGACCCCATGTACTGAGTAAGTGCCGAGCCTAGCCTCGGCGAAGTAGTGACGAGGCTAAGACCGACAACAATATATGTACATGTGCAATTCTATATAATAACAGGAAAAATATCGACGGAAATAAGCAAGTAAGACAGATACGGGGAGAACATGCTGGGGGGTAAAAGGGGCAACAAAATGCTAGCACGGTAGAACAGGGTAATAACTGAAATGTAAAGATAAAGGAAGGAATTTAACTTCTCAAATAGATAATGAATAGCATAAGGCACAGCATGTCCCCTCGTGCATAACCTCACTATCACTCGGCACGGAATGTCCCCTCGTG
>ML250308.1:0-30520 GCA_005239495.1 Nicotiana undulata | reverse complement strand
ATCGTTTCATTGTCTTTCTTATTATTTCCAAGACAGTGTAGTATTTTCATTTCCAGACTTGTATTAAGTATTCCAGTAGTTAGCCCGTGAATTTGTGACACCCCGGTTTTGGGATTGTTCGTTGTAGATAGCTTATCATTTCATTTTGAGTTTTTCTAAGATATTGTTATTATTTCTCTGCTGTGAAACAATTGAAGGGATTTGGAAGGCCCAGTAAAGTTTGAGAGTTACCAGTGTGGGAAGTGTTACGTTGTTTAAGTTTATCATGTCTTTATTCTTCGCATGCTTAAGGTTTTCCTTATCTTTATTAAGAAAATGTTTACCGGATTTTGTTGGAAATTTGTTAAAAGTGACGAACCATCGTTTCGTTCTGTATTAAATGATTTTAAATTACTATTGCAAGTTATACGTTGGCTGGCCTAGCGGGTTCAACGTTAGGCGCAGTCACGGCCCAAAGGGTGTGAATTTGGGTTGTGACAATAGTAAACGTCAAAGGATAACTACTTCCTTTGGACCAGATTTTCTGACATTCTTGTTGTAAGCCTCAAATGTTTGAAAAAACATTGTCTTCCTCAAAAGCACAATATTGGAAAGAAGCAGTCAATAGTAAGATAGAACCCATATAAGTAATCGTACTTGGAAATTGGTTGATATTCTTCCAGGAAATAAACCTTTGGGTTCTAAGTAGATTTTCAAAAAGAAAATTAAAGCTGATGGTACTATTGACAAATATAAGGCAAGATTGATTGCCAAAGGATTAAGACAACGAGAATGTCCTGATTACTTTGATACATACTCAACGGTAATGATAATTACATCTATTCGGATGGTAATAGTGTTAGCCACCGCGTATGGCCTTGAAATCCATCAGATGGACATAAAGACAGCCTCCTTAAATGGAGATTTGGAGGAAGAAGTTTATATGGAACAACCCGAAGGGCTCGTGATTTTTGGAAAAAAAAGAAAGTGCGTCGACTTGTTAAGTCACTTTACGGACTAAAACAAGCACCCAAACAATGACATGCAAAATTTGACCAATTAATATTGTCATATGGATGATATGTGGATAACAAATTATAGAAAAGGCACATGACATTTGAAATGTGGGGGCATTTAGCTTATGCATGACAAAAGCCAATATTAGACATGATGTTTATATTCTCACAAATAGTGGAAATCAATATGATAGTCGATAAACTCATTATTTGTTCAGTCTTAATGAAGACTAGTTGAGTGCAACTACCAATTCGAAAATTGGTCACTTGCATTTTTTGAAAGGTTGTTTCTTTCTTAAAAAGATATATTGTTTAGCTCGTTTATGAAAGAAAGTCACTTCGAAGGTTGCGACTTTTCATGAAAGTGTGCTTGTATGTTTTGTATAAACATGACTGTTCATGAACGAATGTATTAATACGTTGGTCTATAATGAGGTGAACCAACAGATGAACATGACCAAAATCCATTGCAAGTTGAATTTATTTCATGAATGAAAGAGCTATAATATGCATATCATATAGACGTGTGAATAAATATCATACAATTGCTTGAAACTGGCGGAGTGATTGCGAAATTTGTTAGATATTAAAAGGTTGTGGCCACAACTGATGCCAAACATTTCAGTTGTTGTTACAATATAATTTCTACATTAAGTGTAGTCAATCCGATATGCAATAGAAAGTAGAGACGTATTAGTCTACGACATAAGGAAATTCAGATCGAATTTTCATGACAATAAAACGAGTGTTGAGATATTTAAAATATACTCAAAATTATGCTTTGCACCACAATAAGTATCCCGCAGTAGAGGAATACAATGATGCAAATTAGATCACCGGTTCGTCTGTTTTAAATCCATAAGTGGATATATTTTCACAGATGGTGGAGGAGAGGTATCTTGAAAATTATCCAAATAAACAAGTATTCCCCGCTCTATAATGGAGGCTGATTTTATAGCCTTAGACAAGGCCAGTGAAAAAACAGAATGGCTCTGAAATTTCATAGTGATATTTTATGTTCGCCCAAATCATTTGCACCAGTCAAGCGGAAATAGGAAGGGCTAGGAGTGTTTTGTATAAATGGAAATCTGGTCATATACGCCGAAGACGTATAATCGTTAGCCAACTACTCTCTAGGGGAATTATCACAATTGACTATATGAAGTTAAGTGATGTCACGACCCGAATTTTTCACCATCGGGACCGTGATGGCGCCTAACATTGAACCCGCTAGGCAAGCCAAAGTTACTGATTATTTTACCTTATTCCATTATCTTTAACAATTTACCAGATGATATAAGAACATCAGCGAAAATAAAAAAAATACGGAAGAACAGAATCTAACAGTTTAATTTTATACTAATACAAATTCCATAATAAATCTACGCCCAGAATTAGTGTCACAATTTCACGGGTTGTCTACGAATACTACAAATAGTGGTCTGAACAAAATAAATACACATATGTCTCAGAAGTAGATAAGAACAGAAAAGAAATAGTATAGAAGGGGACTCCAAGGCCTGCGGACGCCTGCAGGATTACCTTGGGTCTCCACTGGACTGAAGGCATCAACCTCGATCTATGGTCCGAAGGGTCCAGTAACGGGATCTGCACAAAAGTGCAGAGTGTAGCATCAGTACAACCAACCCCATGCACTGGTAAGTGTCGGGCCTAACCTTGAAAAAGTAGTGATGAGGTTAGAACACAACAACCATATAAACTTGTGCATTTTAAACATATACGAGAAACAATAATAATAACAAGAATTGAACAGATTAATACGGAAAAAAGAGGAACATGCTGAGGGGAAGAAGTATCAAGTTATGACAATAACGAAATAAAAGGATAAAGTAAATATCAAACTTGAAACAACGGAAATAATAGCACATAGACAAATGCACGGCATCACCCTTTGTGATTTTACTCTCGTCCTCACCATAAAACCAACAAAGACGGCACATCATCACCCTTCGTGCTTTTACTCTCTCATAATCATGGCACGGCATCACCCTTCATGCATTAACACTCACATTATCGGCACGGCATCACCCTTCGTGCTTTAACACTCACTCACAATATCACGCACGACATCACCCTTCGTGCTTTACACTCTTTCTCACCCAAACAAATGAAATGACAGCATTCCGACAAGAAAATCAACAGTATAAAAAATAATAGAAACCATAATGTCCCGGCAAGGGAGTCAACAATATAAATCAAATCATCCCGGCAAGGGATAAAACTATAACCAAATCTTGCTTAATTAATTAGCTCCACGAAATAAATCTCAAGTTGAACCAAATTCTCAGCAATAGAAAACACCAATGAAATACTATCATCATGGATAATTATCAAATTGAACCTAAGTAATGTTTAATAAAAAATCATATCAATCACAATATACGACTCACGGGCATGATTGACACCAACGTATAGGTACTCGTCACCACACCTATACGTTGAACGTAACAATAACACATAGCAAATAGGACACAACACCTATTCACTCAAGCTAAGGTTAAGCCAAACACTTACCTCGGATTCCACGGCCAAACTCAAGCCTCAAATACCGCTTTCCCTTTAGATTTTGCCACCAATTCACTTGTATCTAGACATAATTAACTAACATCATAAATAAATACTAAATAATTCAACCCCAATGCTTAATTATAGATTTTCTATCATTTTCTCCAAAAAGTCAAAAATTGACCCCGGGCCCACTTGGTCAAAACACGAGGTTCAAACCAAACCCCGATCACCCATTCACCCACGAGCTCGAATATGCAATTAGTTTTGGAATCCGACCCCAAATCGAGGTCTAAATTTCAAAATTTGTAAAATCCCCAATTCTCCTAAAATCCCTAATTTCTACCCTTAAAGAACAAGATTTAGGCCTAGAAATCTAATGGGTGTTGATGGAAAATGAAGGAAATGAGTTTAAGAACACAAAACTATGATTTGGTGATGAAATCCCTCTTCAAAAATCTCCCCTAAGATTCCTTGGTTTTGAAAATATGAAGTTATGGCCTAATTTCCGTTTTGCTACTGTTTTAGGTGATGGGCGACAGTGTTCATCGCATTCGCGAAGAACTACCTCCTGAGGACTTACGCGTTCGAGGGAAAAGCCATGTGTTCGCGAAGGCTTAGCCCATCCCTGCCTTCGCGTACGCGTGTAAGGGGTCGCGTTCGCATAGGCTTTTCCTAAATTCCATGACCAGCCCCTCCTAAAACTATGCGTTCGCGTATAGCCGGCCGCGTTCGCGTAGAGCAGGCCCCCAGTGCTCTGCGTTCGTGTCCAAGTCTATGAGTTCGCGTAGAACAAAACCAGCCCCAACCCATTTTCCCCTTCTCATTCGCGTGAGTGACCACACGTTCGCATAGCACAAAATACCAGGCACCAGATACAACAATTACACCAGATTTTCTTAAGTCTAAAACACCCCGAAGCCTATTCGAAACTCACTCGAGCCCTCGGGGCTAAACCAAACATACACAACCCTAAAAACATCTTATGGACCTACTCGTGCGATCAATCGCTAAAATAACATCTTAAACAACGAATTTAGAATCAAAATCAATGAGAATCTCAAGAACTCTTAAAGTTTCAAATTTTACAATTAAGGGTCCGAATCATGTCATATGACCTCCGTTTCTTACCCAATTTTAAGGGAACAACTCAAACACCATATTAAACCTGTACCGAACTCCAGAACCAAAATACGGTCCCGATACTATCAAATTCAAACACAGCTAAATTTCGAAGAACTCTTGTAATTTCAGTTAAACAATTTCTTTCAAAAATTCATTTCTCGGGCTAGGGACCTCGGAATTCGATTCCGGGCATATTCCCAAGTCCCATATTTTCCTAAGGACCCTCCAGGACCGTCAAATCGCGGGTCCGAGTCTGTTTTCCCAAAATGTTGACCGAAGTCAACTTAAATTCAATTTTAAAGGAAAAATTAGCATTTTCTTAATTTTTCACATAAGGGCTTTCCGGGTATACGCCCGGACTGCGCATGCATCACGAGGTGAGACAAGAGGAGGTTTTTAAGGCCTCGAAACACAATTTGACTTTTAAAACAAGAGATGACCTTTTGGTTCATCACAAGTGATAATGTGCGGATCCACTTACAAAAGGCCTAACTATAGAGGTAGTTGAGAGATCATCAAAGGGAATGAGACTATGGCCGATGACAAGTCATTGTGGCGGTAACTCTACCTAGAAGACTAGAGATCCCAAGATCTAGGTTCAAGGAGCTCAACAAAGTCATTAATGACAGTTCAACATTGTCAAATAAAATTTCTTTTTGGTCCATTCTCGTGATGAGACAATGTTCAGTACCAAGGATAAAACGTTAAGGCATATTAATGGTTTCTAAGTTTGATATGGGGTATATCAATAGTGTATCTACGGGATAACACGTTTAGGAATCACCTATGTAAGTGTGAAGTGTAAGCCGCTTCAAGGAGAATTCTGTAAGGCCAATTCTCTATGCACTTATGAAACCAGGCGGTGTTCATGGTTGAAACGAACACAACAATGAGAACCAAAGATGGGTAAGGGTTGATTGTGTGACTTATGGTTGTCTAGGTACACACCAAAGTTCGACGGTTCAAAGACATTAAATCTACCGATTGTCCGAGTATATCCGACATAAGTTCACTACAAAAAATTCAAAGGGAAACCTACTTATCCAGATGTGATTAATCCTTAATTGCGAATCACACAGTATTTTCATGCATGTTTTTCCACAAATGTACATTCCCCATTCATGTGGGGGATTGTTGCGTTTTATTAATGGGTGTGAATAGGAAATGGAAGAGGCACCTCTTGGAGTGCACCTCTTCATCTCACCCTTTCATTGTCTATAAATTTAGAGGCTTGGCCTCATTTTTGAAGACATAGAAAATCTGGAAATTTCTCCCCTCTTTTCTTTATTATTGCATTATTTTCTAAATAAATATAAGTGTCAAGTGTGATTTGCTCCGTTTGTTGAGTTCGTTGAAGTTCTGTGATTTGTAGTGCCGCTATCACATAATAGTTATTCCGTTCTATCCTGGGAGGAATTAATCCATAACCATGGGCAACAGTGAGGGGATTAAATTCCTTAAGGACACACTGTGAATTCAATGGGCGCGAAATTATTTTACGATTTGTTTATTGTACTAGCGTTTGTTTGCTTCTCTGATTTTCTGATTTCGAATACAGATTACTAGTAGTATGTTATCGTATTCTAACTCTACTAGCGACTTTTACATGACATTAAAAAAAAATATCAAAAAGTAAATCTAACTGTATCGATACCAAGAGAAACCTAGATAATTGAACAGTTTTGAAAAATCTAATTATAATTCTACAAAATAAAATAATTAAAAAATTGATATAATACCAATTTTCTAAAATAACTGTCACGATCCGAATTTCCCACCGTCGGGACCGTAATGGCGCCTAACATTGAACCGCTAGGCAAGCAGCCGTTATCAGTTATTCTAACTTGTTTCTTAATTTTTATCAATTAATAGGTGATATACAAGATATGTATAAATGAATGTGCGGAAGAAATAGAATCTAACAACTTAATTACATACAAATACGAAATCCATAATAACAACTCCCAGAATTTGGTGTCACAATTTCACGGACTGTCTATGAATACTACAAATAGAGGTCTGAACAAACAAAGTACTACTGCCTCAGAAATGCGTAAAGACATGAAGGAAGTTGGATAGAAGGTGATGCCAAGGCCTGTGGACGCCTGCAGGACTACCTCAGTGTCGCCTGACGGACTGAAGGAAGCCACCTAGATCAGTATTCACTGGGTCCTGTACCGGTATCTGCACAACAAAATTGTGCAGGTATAGTATCAGTACAACCAACCCCATGTAATGAGTAAGTGCCGAAACTAACCTCGGCGAAGTAGTGACGAGGCTAGGACACGGCAAATAATATCACATGTGCAGTTTAATAATATATAAAAGAAATAACGGCAGAAAATAAACAATTAAGTACAAAAACGGGGAAAACACATGTTGGGGAAAAGGGGGTGGCAATTACTGAAATAATGGAACAAGGCAACAGTTTGAATATCGAAGTAACAACAAGAATTAACAACACAGAATAACAAGTAAATAGAAACAGCACGGCATGTCCCCTCGTGCTAAAATATCACAAACACGGCACAGAATGTCCCCTCGTGCTAAAACATCATAAACACGACACAGAATGTCCCCTCGTGCTAAAACATCATAAACGCGGCACAGAATGTCTCCTCGTGCTAAATAACATAAACATGGCACGGGATGTCCCCTGGTGCTAAATAACATAAACATGACGCGAAATGTCCCCTCGTGCTAAATAACATAAACATGACACGGAATGTCCCCTCGTGCTAGATAACATAAACATGGCACGGAATGTCCCATCGTCCTAAATAACATAAACATGACACGGAATGTCCCCTCGTGCTAGATAACATAAACATGACACGTAATGTCCCCTCGTGCTAGATAACATAAACATGACACGGAATGTCCCCTCATGCTAAATAACATAAACATGGCACATAATGTCCCTTCGTGCTAAAACATCAGGAACAACAGTTTGGCAAGGAAAATCAGCAATAAGAAACCATAAACACAAAGGAATAATCAACAGGAATAGTACCATCCCAGATAGGGACACAACTATAACCAATCCTACACAAGTATATAATTTAACAAAATATTTCTCAACCGACCAAATACTCAACAGTATTCACAACCAAGAATTTCCATCAAATGAACAATTGCCAAATTGATATTAAATCCATAATACAACAACCTCAATGAAAATCACATAATTACTCATATTCGACTTAAGGGAATGCTTGACCACAACATATAGGTACTCGTCACCTCACCTATACATTGGACATGGAATAATCACGTAGCAAATAAGACTCAACACCTATTCCCTCAAGCTAAGGTTAGGCCAAACACTTACCTCGACTTCCACGATCAAAATCAAGCCTCAAGAACCGCTTTTTCTTTTGAACCCGACTCCAAATCAATCGTATCTAGACATAATCGAATCAATAACGTCAATAAATGCTAAACAATTCAAGTCCAATGCTTAATTATAGGCTTTCTAACATCCATCCCATAAATTCAAAAATCGACCCCGGGCCTGCTTGGTCAAAACACGAGGTCCAGACCAAAACCCGTTCACCCATTCACCCACGAGCCCGAATATATAATTTATTTTGAAATCCGACCCCAAAACGAGGTTAAATTCCCAATTAATCAAAAAGCCCTAACTCTATCCAAATCCCCAATTTTCTATCATTAAAACCCTAGGATTCTTGAAGATAGTTGATGAAAGACATTAGAAAGTTGAAGGAAATTAATTAGTGAACACTTACCTACGATTTGGAAAGAAAATTGCCCTAGGCCTTCTATTTTTGTGAAAAATTGAAGAAGAAATGACTGAAGTTTTTTAAAAAAAATACATCATTGCCCGATTCTCGCACCTACGGTGCATTGGTCGCACCTGCGCTATCGCAGATGTGAGAAATGGATCGCACCTGCGGAAATGGACAGGCCCACAGGGGAGCCACACCTGCGAACAAAGAAATGCGCCTGCGGTCTCGCACTTGTGGCCCTAGGCTCGCAGGTGCGGGCACACACCAGAACTGGTGCACCAGCAGTGATTTTCCAAGTTCAAACACCCCGAAACTCACCTGAGCCCTCGGGGCTCCAAACCAAATATGCACACAACCTCAAAAACATCCTACGGACTTACTCGTGTGATCAAATCGCCAAAATAACATCTTAAACAACGAATTTAGCCTTAAAATCAACGAAAACATTCATAACTTCCAAAGTATCAAAATTTACCACTGTGAGTCCGAATTACGTCAAACAACCTCTGTTTCTTACCAAACTTCACAGACATGACAAAAATATTATATCGAACCTGTACCGGACTCCGGAACCATAATACGGGCCCGATACTGTAGATTTCACATATAATTACATTTTCAAAAACCTCTTATATTTTCAGAAAACAATTTCTTTCAAAAATTCATTTCTCGGACTAGGGACCTCGGAATTTGATTCCAGGCATACGCCCAAGTCCCATATTTTCCTACGGACCCGCCGGGACCGTCAAATCGCAGGTCCGGGTCCGTTTACCAAAAATGTTGACCAAAGTCAACTAAATTCAAATTTCAACACAAAATTATCACTTTCTTCAGTTTTTCACATAAAGACTTCCCGGCGACACGCCCGGGCTGCGCGCGCAAAATCAAGGTGAAATAAAAGAAAGTTTTCATGACCTCGGGACACAAAATTAACTAAGAATACACGGTATAACCTTTTGAGTCATCACAGTAACAAATCTAACCGAACCCTTGACATCCTTAGTTTTCACATGCATGTTCGAGTTCTAAGTTTTCATACATAAACGTAGCATCATATCACATCAACGACACAATAATTTAAAATAAAACTGTAATAGTTTACTGATATTATAAAGAAAGTGTTTTAATTTTATAAAGTATAGAATACTTTTTAATTATGGTTGGTCTTGGAAATTACACCGACGCACGTGACTCGTGCCAGTTTATTTGCAGACCCTTTTTTGTACATGTGTTGACTGTTGAATCATGATATTTTTTTTTTTCAACTGGCTTTTCGGATTGGTAAAAGATATTTTCTTTCATATAACAAGCTCATCATCCACGTCAGAAAGCTAAAACTAGGCGAGCCACTGATCTGAAATTTTATTTTTGACATTATCATTTCTCTTTTATGTTTTTCCTTGCTTTTTAAGTAAAACAACAAATAAATAAGTACGTGTGTGCGCGCATGGGCCTATTGGGATTTGTTAGTTGAGAGGTTGGTATATATGATTGATATCTTCTTATTCGGTCCACTAAAATAATAGTTAGCATGTGATAACGACTCGATTGGTCGTTTTGAGCAATTATGTCTGATTCGGCAGTTTGAGATCACGAGTAGCTTCACATTTTGTATTATAACTTACGTGCATCATTGGTTCGGATTTTGAGAGGTTCAGAAAGGATTTTCAGGAGTGAGTCTCATTTGAGAAGCTTGAAGTTGAAAGAATTAACCTAGGTTTGACTTTTGAGTATTTGACCTTGGATCAGAGTTTTGATAGTCCCGGTAGGTCCGGATGGTGATTTTGAGCTTGACGTATGCCCGGAATTTCATTTGGATGTCTCTAAATGATTTCAGCATAATTTGGCGAAAGTTGGCAATTTAAAGGTTTAGAATTTTTCTAAGTTTTACCATGGTTTGACTTTAAGGCTATCGGGTCCGGATTTTGATTTCGGAACTTGGAATAGGTCTGTTTTGTCATTTGGAACTTGCATGCAAATTTTGGTGTCATTTGGAATTGATTTGATATAGTTCGAACGCTTGGTTGCAATTCTAGAAGTTCTTGAAGTTCATTGTGATTTTCATGTGTTTTGGCATCCGATTCGTGATTCTACAGGTTATTTTGATGTTTTGATAGCTCGAGCGAGTTCGTGTTATGTTTTTGGATTTGTGAGGATGTTTTGTTTAGAGCCCCGATGGCTCGGATGAGTTTCGTACGCATTTCGGAGTGTTGGAAGAAGGTTCGCTGGAGTCTCTGTACTCGCATTTGCGAGGTTTTCATTGCATTTGCGTTGTCCGCAATTGCGAGATCATTCTCTCTTTTACGACGATGGGCTGGTCCAGGGGAGTTCGCATTTGCGATTAGGCAACTCCGCATTTGCGATTAGGCAACTCCGCATTTGCGACACAAACAATCACTTTTGCGAAAACTCTGAGCTCGCATTTGCGAGTCTAGTATCGCATTTGCGACTTTGATAGAGTTGGTCAGCCTTTGCTTTTACGATACTTTTGCCGCATTTTCGAGCATCGCATTTGCGATCCGGATATCGCAAATGCGACATCTGAGGCTGGTATTAAGACTTCCATTTCGGGACTTAGCTTCATTTTATCATATTTTGAACCCTAGCCTCGATGAGAGGCGATTTTGTGGAAATGTTTTCATATCGATTAATTGGGTAAGTACCTCTAATCAATTTTCGATGATATTTTGTGATTATACCTTAGATTTAACATCAAGTTCTCAAGAGTCTAAAGGAAAATTTGGGAAAATTTGTAAAATCTATCAAATGTAAAATGGTGACTTGAAGGACGAAATGATGCCGGAAATTGATAATTTTTGTATGGTTGAACTGGTATCAGAATGGGTGTTCGGGTTTTGTAAATTTCATCGGATTTTGAGGTGTGGGCCGGGGGGTTGACTTTTGCAAATTGTTTAAGGATCATAACTTTGCTACTGAGATTATTTTCTCTCGCATTGCTTAATGTATTTAAGTCGTCATTAGCTAGATTGAGCGGAGCAGATGTGAATTTGTAAAGGAAAAGCTAATTTGACTTTTGATTTGGCCAAATTAAGGTAAGTGTCTTGCCTAACTTTGGGGGGGAGGGGGGGGGATACCCCATAGGAATTGAGTATTGTGCTATCTTGTTATGTGAAAGCTGTGTACGCAAGGTGACGAGTGGGTACATGGTCTATATGCGGTATTTGACCGGTTTAAATTATCTAGTGTCTTTCCATGCCTTTAATTGAATTGTCATAACATGTTATATATTGTTGTTAGTCTACTCTTACATGCTCTATTTGACGTTGTTAGCACATACTGTACTTCTTACTCGTTAACTAGCCCTTATATGCCGTAGTTGAAGTTATTGCCTTCCTTATTGTCTTGTTACCTCTTAATTGTTGAGTTTCTTCTATGACCTTGTGCTTATCTACTACATATCCTATTGTTGCGATTGCATACTTAGTTATCACGTACTTGACCTGTCTTGTCATTTTTGTAAAGTTTGTTGTATTCCATCGATTTTTACATGGTTCATTTGTTGTCGTGTACTGATACCCTTGATTGTAGAAATTCTTGTAAATGAAGTTATTGAATTGTCGCTGTTAATTTAAATTATTGTACGAGGGATCGGGTTGCACGCCGCAACAGCTGAAGTAAGGAAGGATATTTATATTGTGATATTGTTATTGTACGGTTGGATCGTGTTGCACGCCGCATTAGGTGAAAGAAGGGTGGATTGTTATGGTAAAATACAGGTGAATAGTATATTGATATTATATGGTGGGATCAGGTTGCACGCCGCAACATATATTTTTTTATTGTTATGATATAGATATTGTACCGTGGGATCGGGTTGCACGCCACAACATATTTTGTGTTTTGTATTCCCTGATTTATTACATTGGCTTTGGTTCATTTGTACAAGACTCTGAGAATTTGTATTTGCGGTTCTTCACGGTTTTTCGGGGATTGAGTTATTGTCATTTGACTTATCGCCTTGTCATCATTTCCTGATTTCTTTCCTAATACTATTATTCCGGTAAATTGATTTTCAAGGTGAATTTACTACGTTGAGTCATTACCTCCCGTCCTGCTAATTTGTTAGTAATATAGTGATTTAAAATAAAAGAATTACTATCATGCTACCTTGTGTAACTTTTAAGTTAAAACTTGCCGTTTATTTCGGTACTTACCATTTCTAATAGTTTACATATTTTACTTCAATTGATTTCTCAACTTAGCCTCCTTGGCTTGTCTGAGGTTTTTATTTTACTTAAAAAAGAATTGTTATTATGTTTTAATTTAATATATTCTATATTAACTTCAATAGCTTGTTCGATGTGTTATTTTACTTGAAAATGTTATTTTTCATCACCCAAATAAATTCATCATTCTCATTGATTTTTTACTTGGTCTAGAAACATTAATTTTTAATTAATGATATATAAATAAAATCTCATGAACATCCTAATTAGCATTTTACACAGATATTATACACCGAGTAGCACGTGAATTTTGTCGTGCGAAATGAGATAGAAAGATGTGGGCACAAAGTGCCATATGTGTCTAAGGTTTGTAAGTTGTGATCTATGAGATGAGATTACGAGAAGTGGGATTGTTGAAATTGTGTATTAGAAATGACTTGATAAGTTTAGTTGACATTGTTTTCCCTACTCGAGTACATTTATACTTCATTTGTGCCCCGATTATGTTGTTGTTCAATTACTTGGTTATTTCTCGCTGCCATTCATGTTTCCCTCATCATTACTACTTTTGTAATCTAATTTCTGTCTGCTACTGGATTTCTTTTATATTTCTTCCTTGTTAGTTTTATGTCATATCCTGCATAAGTTTAGATGTTGAGTGAGTGTCTTGACCTGACCTCGTCACTACTCTACCGAGGTTAGGCTTGATACTTACTGGGTACAACCGTGGTGTACTCATGCTACGATTCTGCATATTTTTTGAGCAGAAGCAGGTACTTCGGATCGAGTCAGTTTTTAAGACTTATGCGTGATGTGGATGGAGACTTTAAGGTACACTTGTTGGGTGTTCGCAGGCTCCGAAGTCACCCTCTATTGTATTTATTTTTATTTTTTCCTTCTATCCCGGAACAGTGATGTATTCCTTGAAAGGCTTATGACTTGTACTAACGATTTTGGGATATTGTGTCATGTTGAGGCTATTGGTGTATTAAAAAAAATTTGGTTCATGATTTATAGTTGTTTAGTGAGACCTATTATCATTTCGGTATGTGGTAGGCTTACCTAGTTTTGGAGAGTATATGCCATCATAACTCATTCGGAGGTTTAGTTTTTGGTCGTGACAAGTTGGTATCAGAGCTCTAGGCTCATAGGTGCTACGAGTCATAAGCGGGTTTAGTAGAGTCTTGCGGATTAGTACGGAGACATGTGTACTTATCTTCGAGAGGCTATGGAAATTATTAGGAAATTCCACCTCTTTCATTCCTTATCGTGCAACATTGATCCAGCTCGAAGCATATATTTTATGTTTCTTTGCACCCACTCGTGTATCATATTGCGCACTCGATATCAACTATGCGCCGACTATTCATGATGTTGTGGATGGACTACGAGAGAGCCAAGGATGCTCAAACAATGTCTCAACGTGTCGTCTAGACTGAGGATGCGGAGTTATTGAGATATTATTCGGTTGTTCACATGGGGGTGCAGCGGGTTCTGGCATATGGTTGATAAGTACGATCTTGGGAATGTTTAATTGGTTGACTAGTCGTTGCGATAGTGGTGGGGTAACGAGGTGATTTTGATTGAGGATAGCTGGTGGTATTAGAGGCTATGTGGTCCGTATGGGATTCCTACTCAATGGAAGGTACATATTATCATTCAAGGCATAAGAGGAAGTGAGTTTGAGTGTCACGAGTTTGTGGATTTACGAATGTTGTGTAATATGGATTCGCTCCAAGTGGGGGAGTTCACTATCAACGAACGACTTACAGGGTAAAGTGTTGTATTAGCTTTTTCCAGAGGTGTATGGATACACTATTGAAAGGTTCCTTGAAAATTTGCATATGACCAAGATTGAGATTTACAAGGGATGATGTTGGGGCTTACAATATTTCTGCATCGTTAATGGATCTACATTTCAGTGTCAAAGGTCGGAGAAACAACTTCAGATCCACAGAAGGTCTTTTCAGCGGGGGCATTTTGGTTGCGGCATTATGGGGTGCTTAAGAGGAAATACGGTAGTTTGTGAGCTTCTGGATTATGTGGATCGTGTTAGGATTCTCTGCATTGAGTTTTGGTCGGGGACGTTGTATGTCGACAGGAAGAAGTGAAGACCAGGAGTATATGAAGAAAGGGGTCAGCTCTGTGGTGTTGGGTCAGCAAAGCAATGGAAGTAGTTGGTCCTTTTTAGTTGGAAATTCTCCACTGACGTTTGTGAAAATACTCTTAGGTCGGACGGTTTGTGTGACTCCGTTGGGTTGGGGAGATGCAGTCATGATGGCTTAGTTGCGTGCGGGCGAGCCTCATAGAGTTCTCGATGATGTCGGCCACGGCTTGTGTCGGCTTTCTGCTACGAGCATAAGGAATATGTTGTACATTATGGTTTCCTCCTGGATGGATATTAGAAGTTAATAGAATGCTAGAATTATTGGATATCATAGGTGATGAACGTGCATTTAAGGAAGGCACCTTGTGTTTTGGGTTGCAGATGCTTGGCTAGTGATATGGTGATTACTGGGTTTTGAGGCCTCTAAGGTTCATGTTTTGTTACGCGATTGGGTGCTAGTGATGTATTAGTCATTTGAGCAGCATAGTTGAGATCATGTATGGAAATTCTGGTATTCATGAGGTTTTGGGGCTTGATGTCCTCATATGGGGACTATTTCTTGTTTGTGGATTGTGAAGAAATGTTGATAATGGGATAACTAATGGCATAAATTATCGATAGCTTGCTATGGATTTTTAGAAGGATATTTACCTGTTTGGGGATGATCAGGTTTTGGTTTGGGGGATATTCGAAAGCCCAATGAGAATGTGTATTTTATATCGGATCAGGTTTGGGGCACTCTTGTGAAGTTGTTATCACGGTTATGTTACCGGGCAGATGGACATTATTTGTGCCCCTACCTACGTTATGTGCTTCTCTCCTATGCTATGATGGGATGTGAGAGTGTATGAATATTCTCCATGTATGTTATAATATTGTTCAGGCCTTATGGCGATGCAGGAAAAATATCCCTCGTGATGATGATTTGCTCATTACACCTTAATTATGCTTGCTTTCCTCCTTATTGTATTAATTCTATTCATTTCTCACAGTTATACATGTGCACCTTGATATCAGCATTCATGTGATCAATGGACCCGAGCACTTTGGCTCGATGAGTATCCCTATGTGGATTGATATATTTGAGACCGGGCTGCATATCGAGTGGATGTTATGTGGAATACTCTTCCATGTGTTTATTTTGTGTTCCAGTTCCCCTCTGTGGGATAAATTGATGAAATTGTACTTTGTTATTATATCTGTTGCACTTGTTAGATAATCCTCGTACCTTGCTTTCTCTCAATTTTGCTGCATGCATGGGTTATTGCCTGTTTGGTGTACGGACCGTGTTATGTGAGAATCCATGTGGTTCCTTATAACTGTTAGTTGGGCTTCTTGTATTGTCTGTGATAAGGTTCTTAGACCCGAGATTCGCACTATCGAATTGGGGGTGAGGAGTGTTTGGAAGGATGATGCTATGTCCACTCAGATTTGGTCAATGGCCCTTGACGGAGGAGAGCTGCTTGGCTTGTGGAGTTCATGGGTGGTTAAGAGTTTCTGCATGTTTCTTGTATCTTGGACAACTTTGTGGAGGTCCGGAACAAGGTTCTATTCAATGTGAAGTATATTGCCGGCATCCAGAATGTTATCGGGCAGCTATGGTGGCCAGAAGATATTATTCAAGCATTTAGGTTGTGTAAAACATCATGTGATTGTACCGGGGGTTGAAATTATGGTTCGATTCAGCTTGTTCAGGTTTATACAGTGTGATGATGTGAGATTCAGATCCTATGATGAGTTTCAGATGTTGAGTGTTGGTTTATGTCTTAGGTTATGGACCAAGGATGAAGTGATATCTTAAGTTAAGTTACGTTTCAGGCCTACGTAGGTTGGGTGATGGGGAATCACCCTCGGGTGTATGTATAGTGACCTCATGCAGTGATTTGATAGATTTGGAATGACTCCTGTCACGTTTGAGGATAAACATATGTTTAAGTGGGGGGGGGGGGGGGGGGATGTAACGACCTGACAGATCGGTTTGAGTAATTACATCCGGTTCGGCAGTTTGAGATCACGGGTAGCTCCATACAGTGTATTATAACTTGCGTGCATCATCTGTTCAGGTTTTTGAGAGGTTCAAAAAGGATTTTCAGGAGTGAGTCTCAATTGAGAAGCTCGAAGTTTGAAAGAATTAACCAAGGTTTGAATTTTGAGTATTTGACCTCGGATCGGAGTTTCGACAGTTCCGGTAGGTCTGTACGGTGATTTGGGCTTGAGTGTATGCCCGAATTTCATTTGGATGTCTCTAAAAGATTTCGCCATATGGCGAAAGTTGGCAATTTAAAGGTTTAGGAGTTTCCTAAGTTTGACCATGGTTTGACTTTAAGGCTATTTGTTACTATGGTTTCGGAACTTGGAATTGGTCTGTTTCATTTGGGGTCATTTGGAGTTGATTTGATATGGTTCAGACGCTTGGTTGCGATTCTAGAAGTTCATGTGATTTTCATGTGTTTTGGCATCCGATTTGTGATTCTAGAGGTTATTTTGCTGTTTTGATCGCTCGAGGGAGTTCGTGTTATGTTTTTGGAATTGTGAGAATGTTTGGTTTAGAGCCCTGATGGCTCGGATGAGTTTCGTATGCGTTTCAGAGTATTGGAAGAACGTTCAGCTTTGTTGGTGTCTCTGGTCTCGCATTTGCGAGGTTTTCATCGCATTTGTGAGATCATTCTCGCTTTTGCGACGATGGGCTGGGGCAGGGGAGTTCATTTGCGACACAAACAATCGCTTTTGCGAAAACCCTGAGCTCGCATTTGTGACTTTAATAGAGCTAGTCAGCCTTCGCTTTTGCGATACTTTTTTTGCATTTGCGAGCATCGCATTTGCGATCCAGATGTTGCAAATGCGACATCTAAGGCTGGTGTTAAGACTTCCATTTCGGGACTTAGCTTCATTTTATCATGTTTTGAACCCTAGCTTCGATGGGAGGCCATTTTGTGGAAGGATTTTCATATCGAATCAATGGGTAAGTATCTCTTATCAATTTTCAATGATATTTTGTGATTATACGTTAGATTTAACATCAAATTTATGAGAATCTAAAGGAAAATTTGGGAAAATTATAAAATCTTTCAAAATGAAAAATGGTGATTTGAAGGACGAACTGATGTCGTAAATTGATAATTTTGGTATGGTTGAACTCGTATCGGAATGGGTGTTTTGTAAATTTCATTGGATTCTGAGGTGCGGGCCCGGGGGGTTGACTTTTTGCAAATTGTATAAGGATCATAGATTTGTTAACTGAGATTGTTTTCTCTTGCATTGTCCAATGTATTTAATCGTATATGGCTAGATTGATCCAAGCAGAGGTCAATTTGTAAAGGAAAAGATAATTTGACTATTAATTTGGCCGAATTGAGGTAAGTGTCTTGCCTAACTTTGTGTGGGGGAAACTACCTCTTAGAAATTGAATAAATGGTGCTATCTTGTTATGTGAAAGACGTGTACGCAAGGTGACGAGTGGATACACGGTCTATATGTGGTATTTGAGGGGTTTAGATTGTCTAATGTCTTTCCATGCCTTTAATTGAATTGTCATAACATGTGATATCTCGTTGTTAGTCTACTCTTGCGTTCTCTATTTGACGTTGTTAGCACATACTGTACTTCTTACTCATTAACTGGCCCTTATATGCCTTAGATGAAGTTATTGCCTTTCTTATTGTCTTTTTACCTCTTAATTGTTGAGTTTCTTCTATGAACTTGTGCTTATCTGCTACATGTCCTAATTGTTGCGATTGAATACTTAGTTATCACGTACTCTACTCGTCCTCTCATTTTTGTAAAGTTTGTTGTTTTCCTTTGGGTTTTACGTGGTTTCTTTATTGCCGTGTACTTATACTCTTGATTGTAGAAATTCTTGTAAATGAAGTTATTGAATTGTTGCTGTTGATTTAAATTATTGCACGGGGGATGGGGTTGCACGACACAACAGGTGAAATAAGAGAGGATATTTATATTGGGATATTGTTATTGTACAGTGGGATCGAGTTGCACACAGAAACAAGTGAAATAAGGGTGGATTGTGATGGTGAAATAAATATGAATTATGATATTGATATTATATGGTGGGATAGGGTTGCACGCCGCAGAATATTTTGTTTATTGTTATGATATTGATATTTTACGGTGGGATCGTGTCACGACCCGAAATTCTCACCTTCGGGACTGTGATAGCGCCTGGCATTTCACTTGCTAGGCAAGCCAATGTTAGGAGATCTTTGAGCCAATTTTAATCAATTACGATAAGTAAAAATAATTTAGCTGAACTTAAATTAATACTGAATGCGAAATGATATAAACATGATTAATATCTAAGTACAACCTGGATCTGGAGTCACAATTCACGAGGTTCTTGAGTTTCTACAAACAGGGTTTGAAACAAATACAAATGTCTTGAACGAAAAGATAAGTAAACTAGGGGAAATGTAAGGGGACTTCAAGGTCCGCGGATGCCAACGGAACTACCTTGAGTCTCCAAAAGCAAACCAAGCTGAAACGCTTCACAAACAGTTGGGACCAATACCAAAATCTGCACAAGAAGTGCAGAGTGTAGTATGAGTACAACCGTCCCAATGTACTCCGTAAGTGTCGGGGATGACCTGATGAGGTAGTGACGAGGCTATGACAACACACCTACGTAAAAATAAACCTATGCAGATAACAAGATACGTACAACAAAATAACAAATAAAAGTTAAACACGATATTTTAGGAGGGGACATGCGAAAAAGGGATACAAGATACGATAAATAATACAGGGAATGATAACAAGAAGGAGCCTTTAACTAGCAAACTGAATAAACATAATGAACAAAACTGCACAGCATTACCCTTCGTGCTTTAACTCTCAACCTCACTAGGAAACAATAATATCGGCACGACACCCTTCGTGCTTTTACTCTCAACCTCACTATGAAACAATAATATCGGAACGACATCACCCTTCGTTCTTTTACTCTCCCTTTTATCATAATCAATAGATACGACACGACATCACCCTTCATGCATTAACACCCTCCCTTACCATATAATAGTGAGCATAAACAAAAGGGAGACAGAATAAGCAAGA
Source organism: Nicotiana undulata (assembly GCA_005239495.1). Lineage (NCBI taxonomy): Eukaryota > Viridiplantae > Streptophyta > Magnoliopsida > Solanales > Solanaceae > Nicotiana > Nicotiana undulata. Next base: position 10,764 of record ML250308.1, on the reverse strand, counting down.
AAATGCCTCACATCAACAATGTTTCCACAATACCATCCTCAACTTTGAAAAACAATACTCAATTATCTCAAATAGCTCATAAATGCGAAAGAACGATAAATTTAATAATTAACTAGACTAAGCATGGATATCATGATCAAGATGGAAATAAATTGCAACAAATGAAGTTCCACCACATGCTTTGACCCAACGATAACGCATAAGTACTCTTTACCTCACATATATGTTGTACCAAACATCTAAACATGAAGCAAATAGGCGAAAAAATCCTAATCCCTCAAGTCAAGGTTAACCACGGCACTTACCTGAATCCAAAGACGAATTCAAAGATCTACCGGGGCTTTTCCCCTAGAATCCCCCTCCAAACCACTCGTATTTAACCACAATTGACTCAAAAATATCAAATTTTGCTAAAGGAATCAATTACAATGCATAAATTTAGAATTTCTAAACTTTCTCCCAAAAGGTCAAAAATCGACCCCAGACCCTCGTGGTCAGAACCCGAGGTTAGGACCAAAATCCATTTACCCATTCACCTCTGAGCCCAATTATGCAATTTATTTCGGAATCCGACCTCAATTTGAGGTCTAAATCCCTAATTTACAAATACCTTCAATTCTTCCTAAATCCCTAGTTTTCTACCATGGAAAAACAGAGATTAGGGCTAGAAATTAATTGGCGGTGTTAATAATGAAAGAAAATGAGTTAAAGTGTACAAACCTAAGAATTGATGTTAAGTTTTTGTGATGACCCAAGGGGTCATTTTACGAATTTAGACTCCATTCTAGGCTTATTATCCATAAAAGACTAATTTTAATTACCTCAATTTGCGTGCACAGTCCGGGTATGAAACCGAAAAGCTTTTATGTGAAAATATGAGAAATAGTAATTTCTAGAGTTAAAATTTGGTTTTAGTTGACTTTGGTCAACAATTTGAGTAAACGGACCCGGATATGTGTTCCGATGATCCCGGGAGGTCCGCAGTAAATATGGAACTTGGGTGTATGTCTAGAATTGAATTCCTAGGTCCCAAGCCTTAGACATCAATTTTTGAAAGAAATTATTTTGCTGAATTATTAATGAAATAAAGAAATGAATTAACGTTTGAAACCGTTGGTATCATGCCCGTATTTTGGTTCTGAAGCTCGATACAGGCTTGTTATGATATTTAAGCCTTGTATGCGAAATTTGGTGAGAATCGGAATTTATTTGACGTGATTCGGACGTCCGATTGATAAATAGTGAACTGTAAGTGTTCTTGAGAAAACTAATGAGTTTTGAGGTTTAATTCATAGTTTTACATGTTATTTTCATGATTTGATCGCACGATCAAGTCCGTATGATGTTTTTAGACTTGTGTGCATATTTTGTTTAGAGCCCCGAGGGCTCGGATGAGTTTCGAATAAGTTTGGGTTGTGTTGCGCTCGTTCTTTCTTATGCTTCAATGTCGTTTCTTCAAGCATAAATGATATCATTGTTTAACCAAAGAATTAGATCCCTTGACTAAAGCTATTTTAGGAAACTTGGGTTTCTGATAATCAAGGAAATAATGATAAGTAAAAAAGGAATAAGTAAATGGACAATGATATGATGCGCAGAAAAGTAAAATGTATTGTCTTCGTGGTCCAGATCCCCTTTACAAGTTATATTCTCTTCCCTTATATAGGGAATTTCTTAATATAACATCTATCTCTTACAATGATCGCTCATTAATGACTAATTATTACATTAATGGGATGTTACAAAGAGTAACCGTAATTGTTGTGTGAAGGTTGTGTAACGTGTGAGTCATTAATTGAGGATCTCTGAATCTGACCGTAGCTCTGTCCGAATTCATTCTGACCGTATCTCTTTCTTGTCTCAATCAGGTTGAGTTTCCCGTAGCTGATTACCCCGTAGGTTTATTGATCTGTGCCTCTTTGTTCCGTACCTCTTTATAGAATCATATCCAGCTGTCATGTTTTCCTTGGTCCACGAAGCCGGCTGAGTCATCAAGGATCATCGTACTTGTGAAACTCTTTTTTACCACTACAGATAATCCCCCCACTTACCATTTATTTATCGATTAATATTTGGTAAGTGGATACGCATTTATGGCGGGAATTTCGCCGCCGCTTTACCTCGAAACATTGTATCCTTCTCTGAACATAGGCGTCGCTTGTCACTTCCATTTAATGCTCCATCCACGTGTTCCCTCCGGATTGGTTCTACAGTTACTCGGCGTCTTTTAGGGCTTTTTTCGGCTGCATCAGTCACGAAGTGACACCTTCAATTATGACTTCTCTCATCATTGTTTTTTTTCCATGTTTGACGGTTGTCTTCAAGTATAAATACCTCTTTTCTTTTCTTTACTTTCACGAAACACTTTCTATCTTGTCTCTTTTATTTGTAAAGAATTTCTTCTTGTCTTCGTAAACATGTATTCTTCGAACCAATCTAAAAGAGTGATAGACGTCGAGAATTTGACACCCTCTTCTGCTCTGACTCAGAGTCGGAGGGGTGGTAGACTAAGGATTTTAGGCTCTACTCCTTCGAGAGGCTCGTCTTCTTCCCAGATTGTTTCCCCTCCTTCTACTAGGTCTTTAGTCTCTCCAAGAGCTAGGGCTTTCAGGTCTTTGTCCAGGGGTAGAGATCATCACGAACCCCTACGCGAACCACGAGTTGATGAAATCATTCCTGCTGAGTTTACCTTCACTAGGGATAGTCAGGTCCTTGTACATCAGTCGTTATCCCTTGATAGTGTTGATAGGTATCCGACTCTTATTACCGAAGGTTTGATTCCCTTGTTCGCAGGGAATGTTCTTGGGAGTCTTATTTTCCCATTGTTATTCCGAATAGCAATCAAATAACAACGTCTTACAAGACGGGGAATTCTTTTGTTTACACCTACCCTTTTACTCTAGGGTTTAGACCTCCTATTGATCCAATCATCATCGAATTTTGTCGTTTCTTCAACATTTGCTTAGGACACGTTGGTCCTCTTGTGTGGCGGGTTGTCGCATGTCTTAGATGTTTAGCTTCTTTAGCCTAGGTTCCTTTTACCTTCAATCACCTCATTCATCTTTATTTTCCTACATTATTTCGTCAAGGGGTTTTCACTTTGGCTTCTAGGAGCAAAACAGTGTTGGTAACCCCTGATGACGATAAGGATAGAGGTTGGTACCTTTAGTACATTGCTGTGCCCACTGCTGGTTTAGTGGGCGAGGAAAATCTTCCCTTCCCTGAGAAGTGGAATCGGCACGTGAGTACATTTTAGCTCAAATTTGTTATTTTTCTTCTCTTTGCTTTAAGTGTTTTATTAACACTGTAGTTATTTTCTTCTTCTTTCAGCAATCATGGGTACTATTGAGAATGTATCCGGTATTCGTGATTGGGTAGAAAAGCTGTTGTCGGTTGCTCCATTGGAGGAAAGATCTTGGAAGTACTTCTCCGGGAAGTACGGTTGGAAAGTGAAGACTCACGGTAAGTGAAACTTTTGTTTTCGCTTCTTTTCCTTACTCGAGCTTCTTTTTCTTCGTTTGTTTAACCTTTTTTTTCTTTTGACAGGGTTTTCTGCTCGGGGGGTGTCTGCTGCATCCATTCAGAAGATGTATTTGGCTCAGGCCCATGAGATTATTACTGGTTCCTCTTCTTCAAAGAGGAAAGTTGGTGGGTCTAGGACCTTGGAAGAAGAAGAAGAGGAGGGCACTTTGGTGCACAGGTCACGTAAAAGAAGGTTGGCCTCAGACGACGAGTCTACACCCGTGGCAGTGTCTTCCGTGCATGATGTCAGACCTTCTACCTCTGGGGATTCTTCTTCTTCTCTTGCACATGATTCTGTGGATCATCTATTCCGTGAAGGTTTGGCCCTGCTGCTAATGAGGCGCCTCTGGCTATTTTTTCTCCCTCCTTTAGAGAAATCTCTTCGTCCGTTCCGGCTATTTCCTCTGCTCTTTTGGCCATTTCTGCTCTCGCTGCTGCCTTGCCCGTGGCTTTCTCAGCTCCTCAAGTTTCCGTGCCTGAGACTTCTTCAGCTCCACAAATTTCATTGCCCGTGGCTCCTTCATCTCAGCCTGTTTCTGTGCCTCCTATTAGAGAAGTAGGGTCTTCCAACAGGGAGATGAGGCAAGTGCTAATTGAGGTTCCGGCTGATGGGAGACTTTTTAAGAAATCCGGCCAACCCGAAGTGTGGCTTAAGCCTTTGATTGGCCCAACGGAGAAGACCAAGCTAGATAGTCACAGTTCTCTTACCTGGACTAATGAGGTCGTGCATTCCTCCTTGAAGGTAACGTTCATTCTTTTGTATCTCATTCTTATACATGTAATTACCGTATCTAATTGATTTTCTTTTTGTAGATCAATCTCATAGGCACAAAACTCATGAAGAGGATTTCTAACACGGAGCAAGAGCTAAAGGAGTGGCATGCTGAAGCAGGGAATTGAAGGGGCAATATGAAATCTTAAGGCTCGACATGGAAGCCTTAGAAGAAGAAAAGTGTACCTTGGAGAGGCAGATGAGAGTCGTGGCTGCGGAGTTGGCAGTGGAGAAGGCTTTTTCTAACCAAGCGGAGAAAGACAAGAGCATTCTTGAGTCTTCGTTTGCTGAGCAATTATCTCGTGCCTCGGATGAAGTTAGGAGCTTGAAAGCCTTGCTGGAGCAGAAGGAGGAATACTCAGGCGAGCTTGTGCAGTCACTCACCCGAACTCAGGAGGATCTTCGCATTTCTTTAGACAAAATCCAATCTCTGGAGGAGTCAATTATACCTTTGAGGGCTGCCCATGAAGCTGCTGAAGCTGAGAAGGATGGGCTAAGAGCTGAGCTTCAGATATAGGAGATCGATTATGAAACTCTCGCAGAGGCGGCAAATGTCGATGTTAGTTGGGCGTACATGAATTATCGCCTCGATACATTGACGGAAATGAGTCGGGGAGATTTCGACCTTAACGGTGAGATTGCTAAAACCAAAGAAGCCATGGAAAAGGCTCAACAAGGTTTGAATCCCTTAAAAGAATACGCTCAATTTACACCTTAAAAGAATGTAAGCGATCGTTGTCAAATATAGTAACCCAACAAGGTTGAGGTCGAATCCCACAGAGAACAATATGAGGGCGTTTAGGAATGCTAGAGAATTATCACTTATCGTGCAGTGCCAAACAAATATGATTTTGGGTTTTTGATAATTGTTTATAACTAAATGTGAAAATATAAACTATCCTAGAAAGAAATTAAAATGATCGAGGGCAACAAGTATTGATGCTTCGGGTATTACACTCGAGTAACGATCCAATGTATTTCACGATTTTACAAATATGAGCGGGTAATGTTAATTAGCCACGGATAATATTTCTTAATTAGCTTTTCCCAAAGACTAACAAGACTTCCTAATTGAATTATCCCTAACCCAATTAGGAGATTAAGCACTTCCGAGTTTGGCTACAAGTAGTTCAATCCTATCCCTAGGTAGAATCTATAAAATGAGGGTTAAATCCTCAAGTTCTTGTTAATTAATCTTTCCCAACCCCAAATAATCTTTTCCAAAACTAATTCGGAGTTAATGGGCGAGTCCTAGGGTTAGCTAATCCCTTTGGAAACATTAAAGAACAAGAATAATTAAAATAACAAACACCCACTTCATAAATATAATAAAATCATTCAATACATAAGCACAACAAGGTATTTAATCCACACTTTAAATATGAATATTCCCATAAACCATATTCAAGTGTTGGAAAAATACTACACACTTAGATATACAATACAAAGCAAGGAAATGAAGAAATAAACACAAATGGGTAAAGAAAACTTCACCACAATGTCGAAGTCTACAAATCCAAAGTGTGTGCGCAAACCCACAAATCAATACTTGTTCCTCTCTACTCAAAATATATTTACAAAGCTCAAAATATATCCACAATATTATTTTCTTGCCAAAAGATATGTATTTTCAGATATCTAATATGTTGTCAAGGTATGCTTTTTATAGTGGGCCAAAAATTCGAGTAAAAAATGGACAAAAACACCCCTGTCGGGCCGATATGCGATCGCATAACAGGACTGCGATTCGCATCTTCACGTTGATCATCGCATATAAAAACCCTAGGTCCCAGAGGTTCATCGCATTTGAGATATGCGGTCCGCATTAGTGATGTGCGATCGCATTCGTGCGTCGCATTTACAATGTAGCTTCAGGCATCAGATGGTGATGCGGCTCAAATGCGAACCCCGCATTTGAGATATGCGATCGCATATTCGACCGCATTTCACTCATTAAACTTGACTCATCTTCTGTTGCGGTATGCGATCTCTGGGCTCGAAATGCGATTCGCATGTTGCATATGCGATCGCCTTCGGCCATTGTTCACCTATTTTCTCTTCTTTACTCTCTTTTGCTCAATTTCACTCCAATTTGACCTTAACCACTTCATGGCATCATTTTCCTGCAAATAGAGCAATTATACACTAAAAACGACCTCAAGTTATCATTTAACAATACAAAATCTAATGAGAAAAGGCTAAAATGAGTGGTAAAATCACCACTCATCAGATACCTGTCATATCTGAATGGGACCACGCAAAATAGTCTGTGTTAGACTTTAAATAGTCAATTAACTTACCTCTTCGATTGGGGTTCAGCCTCTCGCCTATGTGCACTTTCTACTTGGGCCTTTGTTCAAATAGTGAAACAACTTCGAGCTTTTCCGTGGTTGTTTTGATGTGATCATCTTCCTCCGGTTCTTGAATGACGTCCGGTCTGGAATCTACGTCCGTATTATTTGATGCATCCTCCGTATTGACTTGGTTTTAGCTTCTCGTGACTATTTCCTTCCGTTCCTGTTTGAACAGTAGCTTCTTCCTCACCTGTTTGGAAAATAGTTGTTTCCATACCTGTTTGGTTGCCAACTTTTGTGTGGGAGATTTCTTTACCCTTTGATTCATCTGTTTCCATTTTTTTATTGTAGTGCACCACATAATTTCTATTTCTCGTGGTTTGCTGATCACCTATAATCTGTTGAATCCCCCATTCGGAAGGGAATTTTATTACTTAATGTAAGGTAGATGGCACTGCTTTCATGTCGTGGATCCATGGTCTTCCCATAATCACGTTATAATCCATGTCAGTATCAATGACTTGGAATTTGGTGTTTTTAATTACTCCCTCGGCATAAGTGCTAAATTCGATGTCTCTTTTGGTTATCACTGTGGAGTTATCAAACCCTGATATGGCTCGTGCCTTTGGGATCACCTGGCTTCCCAAGAGCATTTCTTCCACGACTCTCAGCAAAATGATATTGACTGAACTACCTGGATCAATCAACACCATTTTAACATTAGTGTCATGAATGAGTAAGGATATTACCAGAGCATCGTTGTGAGGGAGCATTAGTCCGCCGAAATCTTCATCATCAAAGGTTATATTATCTGCGTCAGGATTTTCTCAAACCCGCTTCCCGTGCGTAATTGTGAATTTCGTGGCTGTTTTGCAAACAAATCTGTTTACTTCTTCTCCTCCGTGTATCATGTTGACTGTTCTTTTTGGAGATGGGGGCTTCGAAGGCTACTGCCTATTCTTCATATATACTTGCTTACCTTTATCACTAAACAATTATTTAAGTAGCCCTGTTTCAATAATTGCTCTATTTCACCTTGTAAAAATCTGCAATCTGCAGTCCTATGTCCATGATCATTATGGAATTCACACCAGAAATATGGATTCCTTTTATTTGGGTTTGACCGCATTTCTTTGGGCCAACGAACCTTATCACCCATATTTCTTAATATTGAAACTAGTTCAGGGGTACTTACATTGAAGGTGTGATCCCCAATTCGGGCATTACCTCTGTGTCGTTCATCTCGATCCTTTTTGGATCTAGATGAGGATGAGCTTGCATCCCTGTTCGATGGTCTATATTCTGACCTAGGGTTTTCGAACCTGGAACGATTTTCACGTCTCGAGGGTCCCATGTAAGGATCATACCTATTTTTACCTGATCTCCTGTCTTTTTCAGAACGTCTGGATATGGTATGATCTTCATCTCTCGAACGAGCAGTAATATCTTCTTCTATTCAGAGTTTGGTATTGTACCTGTTATAAACATCATTCCATGTTGTAGCTGGGAATTCTCTCAAGCTTTCCTTGAGTCTTCTCGTGGCTTCTGAACTTTTGTCATTTAGACTGTTCGCAAATGCCATGGCTGCCCAATTATCAGGCACCCTTGGTAGTTGCATTCTTTCGCGCTGGAACCTGTCTACAAATTCACGGAGTAGTTCCGTGTCTCCTTGCTTTATTTTAAATATGCCCTCTATTCTTTTCTCGACGTTTTGCGCACCGGAGTGTGCTTTTATGAAAGAATCTGCAAGCTCAACAAAAGAATAAATAGATATTTCATAGAGAAGAGAATACCATGTTAGGGCTCCCTTGGTAAGTGTTTCTCCGAACTTTTTGACAAGGACTGATTCAATGTCTTATTTTGTTAAGTCGTTGCCTTTTACTATGGTGGTAAAAGCAGTCATGTGGTCGCGTGGGTCAGTTGTTCCGTCATATTTAGGAACGTCAAGCATTTTGAACTTCTTAGGTATAGGCAAGGGTGCTGCACTTGGTTTCCAAGGTTGTTGAGAATATCTATCAACATCTATGCCTTTGATAACAGGTGGTACTCCAAGAATTTGCTCGATTCGATCGTTTTGTTCTTTCACCTGTTTCTGCAAGGTTAGTAGTAAATTTTGTAATTCAGAGTTATTAGTCATACCTGGTCTCATTTCGAGAGATTCATTAGGAGTGTCATCCCTTGCTGAGTTTGCCAACCCAGACTGAGGGTTTTCCACGGTGATAGTGTTGTTAGGAGGTGGTGCCAGTGATGCAGGTGATGCCGCTGGTAATCCCCTTGCAAATTCTTGCAAAGCTTGGCTCACATACTCTGCAATCATTTGCCTAACGTGATCTTGTTCTACCGTCTGATCATCATTATTATCGTTTTTATTGGATCTATCTGGGGATTGTTCCCTTGATTCACGTCGGGTTCCTGCAGGTGATGGAACTGGGGTTCCATTCCTTTGCTGGTTGTTGTCATTTGATTTCGACATAGTTCAGAGGATATCTCTTGAAAAGCAAACAAAGATTATCCGTGTCCCGGCAATGAAACCAATTTGTTTAACCAAAGAATTAGATCCTTTGACTAAAGCTATTTTTAGGATAAACTCGGGTTTCTGATAATCAAGGAAATAATGATAAGTAAAAAAGGAATAAGTAAATGGACAATGATATGATGCGCAGAAAAGTAAAATGTATTGTCTTCGTGGTCCAGATCACCTTTACAAGTTATATTCTCTTCCCTTATATAGGGAATTTCTTAATATAACGTCTACCTCTTACAATGATCGCTCATTAATGATTAATTATTACATTAATGGGATATTACAAAGAGTAACCGTAACTGTTGTGTGAAGGTTGTGTAACGTGTGATTCATTAATTGAGGATCTCTGAATCTGCTCGTAGCTCTGTCCAGATTCATTCTGACTGTATCTCTTTCTTGTCTCAATTAGGTTGAGTTTCCCGTAGCTGATTACCCCGTAGGTTTATTGATCCATGCCTCTTTGTTCCGTACCTCTTTATAGAATCATATCCAGCTGTCATGTTTTCCTTGGTCCACGCAGCCGGCTGAGTCATCAAGGATCATCATACGTGTGAAACTCTTTTTTACCAATACAATTATATTGAACAAATGAGCTCCGATTTCTGTTTTGAATGAAGTATTAGATCCGTATCGTAATCACGGACCCGTAGCAAAAAGAATCATCGAATTTGGATATTGTATGAGGATTTTATGGTCATTTTCTAAGGTTGCCAGATATTTCAAGGTAATTACGTATTGCCACTAACGACTTATTAAAAATCTGCAGTATTTGCAAATATTAAAACCTACATATCTCCTTCATTATAAGGTCAAATTGAGTGATTCAAAAGCCTAACGTGACTAGAATTTCACAAGGAATCTATTGGAGACATAAAAATCGAGTTTCAAGATTATTTGGAATGAAAAACAAGGCAGAATAGCTAGTAGAAATATATATATATATATATATAACGGGCAGACTTCTTCTTCTTCAAATTTTTGAACCCCACAGCCCTAGGAACAAATTTCTTCACCAAATATCATCCCCACGTTATAGGTAATCAATTCTAAACTTTACTCTTCCAATTACTCATTGTTTTTAATCACTTTGAAATTAAAAACTAAGAATTTTCATGGTAAAAATTGAGGGTTTGGGTAGAATTAGAGAATTTTGTAAAAATCAAATCTTTACCGCGAATTGAGGTTGGATTTCAAAACTAATTGTATATTTGGGTTCGCGGGTGAATGGGTAAACGTAATTTGGTCTGAACCCCGAATATGGACCAAGCGGGCCCGGGGTCGGGTTTTTACTTTTTTTGAGAAAACTTAGAAAAAATTATAATTTTCAGTAAAGTTAGTTCCTTTAGCATTAATTAATGATATTAAGTTAATTATGGTTAGATTCGAGTGTATTGGAGGTGAATTCAAAGGAAAAATCTATAATTGAGCAGTGAGTAGCCTACGAATTTGAGGTAAGTGTTTGGTCTAACTTTGACTTGAGGGAATATGAATCCCCACTTGTTTGCTATTTGAAATGCATGTGTGTGATGTATAGGTGAGGTGAAGAGTATCTATGCACCACCAATTTTCCTGTTAAACATGATCCATTCCCCGTTCCCAACTTAATTGATTCTTGTCTTAATTGTTCTATGTTCATTATTGTTTCTATGACT